>JAODAL010023452.1:0-62662 GCA_025379985.1 Phyllomedusa bahiana
CCCCCATCCTCCCCGAGAAAGGTCCAACGCAGCTCCCTCCTCCCGAGAAGGGCCCGCACCTCCTCCTCCGGTAGGGCCCCCGCGCCTCCCCCTTCCAGCAGGTCCACGCAGCCCCCTCCCCGAAAGGGCCACGCAGCCCCCTCTTCCCCAGAAGGCCCCCGCACCTCCCCTCCGAAAGGACCACGCAGCTTCTCCGAGAAGGTCCACCAGCCCCTCCTCCGGGGCCACGCAACCCCCTCCTCCCAGCAGGTCCACCAACCTCCTCCCCCGAAAAGGTCCCGCACCCCCTCCCCGAGAAGATCCACGCACCCTCCTCCTCCGAAAGGTCCCCCCGCACCCTCCTCCTCTGGGGAAGGTCCCGCCCCCTCTTTTCCCCTAAGAAGGTTTCCCCGCACCCTCCTCCTTGGAAGGGCCACGCCCCCTCTTCCTCTAAGAAGGTCCACCAGTCTCCCCTCCGGAAAGGGCCACGCACCTCCTCCTCCCGGAAGGGCCACGCAAACCCTCCTCCAGAAGGTCCACGCGCCTCCTCCCGAGAAGGTCCACGCAGCCTCCTCCTCCGAAAGGTCCCCCCGCCTCCTCCTCCCAGAAGGTCCACCCCCCCTCCTCCCCCGAGAAGGGCCACCAGCCTCCCCCTCCGAGAAGGTCCACCCGCCCCTCCTCCGAGTAGGTCCACGCAGCCTCCTCCTCCGAGCAGGTCCCGCGCCTCTCCCCCGAGAAGGGCCCCCAGCCCCCTCTTCCCCAAAGGCCACGCAGCCTCCTCCCCCCGAGAAACCACGCAGCTTTTCCGAGAAGGTCCACCAGCCCCTCCTCCGAGAAGGTCCACGCAAACCCCCTCCTCCGAGAGGTCCCGCAACCCCCCTCCGAAAAGGTCCCCGCACCCTCCCCCTCCAGAAGATCCCGCACCCCCTCCCCGAGAAGGCCACCACCCCCCCCTCTGGGAAGGTTCCACCCCCCTCTTCCTCTAAGAAGGTCCCCCGCACCCTCCTCCTCTGGGAAGGCCCCCGCCCCCTCTTTTTCTAAGAAGGGCCCAGCATCCCCCTCCGAGAAGGTCCCGCACCCCCCTCCTCCCAGAAGGTCCCCCGCAGCCTCCTCCTCCCAAAGGTCCACGCAGCCTCCTCCCCCGGAAAAGGGCCACCAGCCTCCTCTTTCCCAAAGGTCCACGCAGCTTCCTCCCCCCGAGAGTCCCCGCACCTTCCCTCCCAGAAGCTCCACGCAGCCCCTCCCCGAAACCCCCCGCAGCCTCCTCCTCCCGGAACTCCACGCAGCCTCCTCCCGAGAAGGGTTCACGCAGCCTCCCCTCCGAAAGCCCCCGCAGCCTCCTCCTCCGAGAAGGGCCCCCCGCCCCTCCGAAAGGTCCACGCGGGCCTCCTCCTCGAGAAAGGTCCAAACCGCACCTCCCCCTCCGAGAAGGGGCCCGCAGCCCCCTCCTCCGAGAAGTCCACCAACCTCCCTCCGAAAGGTCCCGCACCCCCCCTCCCCGAAGGTCCCGCACCCTCCCCTCCAGAAGGTCCCCCCCCTCCTCCCCCGGGGAAAGGCCACGCACCCTCCTCCCCGAGAAGGGCCCCCGCCCCCCCCTCCGGAAGGTCCCGCACCCTCCCCCCCGAGAAGGTCCACGCACCCTCCCCCTCCTAGAAAGGGCCCACGCACCCTCCTCCTTGGAAGGTCCAAGCACCCCTCCCCTTTGAGGTCCATGCAACCTTGAAAGGTCCATGAAGCCTTCTTTTGAAATCCAACACTTTCCACATGCGCTTTCAGAGAGGCCGTGTGTATTCAGGACACCTAAACAGTGAATGAGAGTCCGTGAATGGTGGCCACCTCCAACATGTGCTCACTTCCCGCATCTTTTTGAAAAAAAAACCATTTGCGGGGTCCTGCGAGCCATAGTTTACAGGCCGAATAGTAGGTAGTTTGAACTGTCATAACGTACCAGAGGGCACTCGTACCCGGCCGACAGGGGGCCTACAATTTTTAACCTCCAAGTCACAGCGGGTTCGGGGAAATAAGCCCGCGGGGCAGATCTCACAGCCCCTGAAGGGTGAAGCCCTGGGTCAGTTCTCAAGGGTCCAGCAGGGGGCCCACGGGGCACTCGACCGGGGCACCAAAACCCCTGGGGGGCAGGATAGTTTTCATACAAAAGGGCCCCCAAAAAAATTAAAAAAATAAATTGACATTTCCCCCCCAAAGGGACATTTTTAATTTTGTTAATGTAATCGTCTTGTTACGCCCCTTCCGGTGTATAGGGAAATATGGGTTTTGAGCCAGGGACCCCAAACTACAAGCCAGGCACCAGCCCACGAGCAGGGACCCATGAGGCCGCCTCTCAGGTCCCACCCCCTGCAGGTAATGAGGCCCCTCCAGGTCCCACCCCCGCAGGTTTAAAGAGGCCGCCTTCAGTCCCCCAACCCCCGCAGTAATAGGCCCCTCTCCCCCCCCCCCCCCCCCCCCTGCAGGTAATGAGCCGCCTCTAGGGTCCCACCCCCCGCGGTAATGAGGCCCCTCTCAGGGCCCACTCCCCCGCAAAATGAGGCCCCCCTTCCCGGGCCCACCCCCCGCAGGGAATGAGGCCCCCCTCACGCCCACCCCTGCAGGGAAGAGGCCCGCCTCCAGCCCCCCCCCCCAGGTAATGAGGGCCCCCTCCACGTCCCACCCCCTGCAGGTAATGAGGGGCCCCCTCTCACACCCCCCCCCAGCAGGTAAAGAGGCTCCTCCCAAACCCCCACCCCCCCCAGGGAAAGGGCGGCCTCCCAACCCCCACCCCCCCCAGGGAAGAGGGCCCCTCACGTCCACCCCCTGCGTAAAGAGGCCGCCTCTCAGGGCCACCCCCCGAGGTAATGAGGGCCCCCCCTCTCAGGTCCCACCCCCCTGCAGGTAATGAGGCCACCTCTCAGGTCCCACCCCCCGCAGGGGAAGAGGGGCCCCTCTCAGGTCCCACCCCCCTGCAGGGAATGAGGCCGCCTCTCACGCCCCCCCCTGCAGGAATGAGGCCCCCCTCTCACCCCCACCCCCCGCAGGTAATAGGCCCCCTCTCACGCCCCCCCCCCTCAGGTAATGAGGCCCCCTCCAGGACCCCCCCCCCTGAGGGAATGAGGCCCCCCTCTCAGGCCCCACCCCCTGCAGGTAATGATGCCGCCTCTCAGGTCCCACCCCCGGCAGGTAATGAGGCCGCCTCTCAGGTCCCACCCCCTGCAGGTAATGAGGCCGCCTCTTCAGTCCACCCACCCATGCAGGTATAGGCCCGCCTCTCAGGTCCCACCCCCTGCAGGTAATGAGGCCGCCTTTCAGGTCCCACCCCCTTCAGGTAATGAGGCCGCCTCCCAGGTCCCACCCCCTGCAGGTAATGAGGCCGCGTCTCAGGTCCCACCCCCTGCAGGTAATGAGGCCGCCTCTCAGGTCCCACCCCCTGCAGGTAATGAGGCCGCCTCCCAACCCCCACCCCCTGCAGGTAATGAGGCCGCCTCCCAACCCCCACCCACTGCAGGTAATGAGGCCGCCTCCCAACCCCCACCCCTTCATGTGTAATGAGGCCGCCTCTCACACCCCACCCCCTGCAGGTAATGAGGCCGCCTCTCACACCCCACCCCCTGCAGGTAATGAGGCCCGCGGCCTCTTCACACCCACCCCCGAGTAATGAGGCGCCTCTCACACCCCAACCCCTGCAGGTAATGAGGGTGCCGCCTCCCAAACCCCACCCCCTGCAGGTAATGATGCCGCCCATGCCGCCTCACAGGTCCACCCCTGCAGGTAATGCGGCCGCCTCTCAGGTCCCACCCCCTGCAGGTAATGAGGCCGCCTCTCACACCCCACCCCCTGCAGGTAATGAGGCCGCCTCTCACACCACCCCATCTCCCCTGCAGGTAATGAGGCCCGCCTCCCAACCCCCACCCCCTGTAAACAGGAAATGAGGCCGCCTCTCACGTCCCACCCCCCTTCAGTAATGAGGCCGCCTCTCACGTCCACCCCCTGCAGGTAAATGAGACCGCCTCTCACGTCCCACCCCCTGCAGGTAATGAGGCCGCCTCTCAGGTCCCACCCCCTGCAGGTAATGAGGCCGCCTCTCAGGTCCCACCCCCTGCAGGTAATGAGGCCGCCTCTCACGTCCCACCCCCTGTAGGTAATGAGGCCGCCTCTCACGCCCCACCCCCTGCAGGTAATGAGTGCCGCCCCTCTCAGGTTCCCACCCCCTGCAGGTAATGAGGCCGCCTCTCACGACCCCACCCCTGCAGGTAATGAGGCCGCCTCTCAGGTCCTCACCCCCGCAGGTTAATGAGGGCCTGCCTCTCAGGTACCACCCCCTGCAGGTAATGATGCCCTGCCTCTCTGAGGTCCCACCCCCCTGCAGGTAATGAGGCCGCCTCTCAGGTCCCACCCCCTGCAGGTAATGAGGCCGCCTCTCAGGATCCACCCCCTGCAGGTAATGAGGCCGCCTCCCAACCCCCACCCCCTGCAGGTAATGAGGTCGCCTCCAACCCCACCCCACTGCAGGTAATGAGCCGCCTCCTCAGGATCCACCCCCTGCAGTGTAAAATGAGCCCGCCTTCACCAGGATCCACCCCCCCCCTTGCAGGTAATTGAGGCCGCCTCACAAGGATTCCACCCCCAGCAGGTAATGAGGCCCCGCCTCTTCAGTATCCCAACCCCCTGCAGTACTGAGGCCGCCTCCCAGGTCCCACCCCCTGCAGGTAATGAGGCCGCCTCTCACGACCCACCCCCTGCGGTAATGAGTCCGCCTCCCAGGTCCCAGCCCCCTGCAGGTAATGAGGCCGCCACTCAATCCCACACCCCCTGCAGGTATGAGCCGACCTCCCATCCCACCCCCTTCAGGTAATGAGGCCGCCTCTCCACGTCCCACCCCCTGCAGGTAATGAGGCCGCCTCTCAGGATCCACCCCCTGCAGGTAATGAGGCCGCCTCTCAGGTCCCACCCCCTGCAGGTAATGAGGCCGCCTCTCAGGTCCCACCCCCTGCAGGTAATTAGGCCGTCCTCACACCCAACCACCAGCAGGTAATAGGTGCCACCTCTCAGGTCCCACCCCCTGCTGGTATAGTCCGCCTCTCACAAAGACACCCCTACCCCCCTGCAGTAATGAGAGCCACTTCTCAGGTCCCACCCCCTGCAGGTAATGAGGCCGCCTCTCAGGTCCCACCCCCTGCACGTAATGAGGCCGCCTCTCAGGTCCCACCCCCTGCAGGTAATGAGGCCGCCTCTCACACCCCACCCCTTGCAGGTAATGAGGCCGCCTCTCACGACCCACCCCCAGCAGGTAATTAGGCCTCCCTCTCAACGTCCCACCCCCGGCAGGTAATGAGTCATCCTCTCAGGTCCCACTCCCTTCAGGTAATGAGGCCGCCTCTCAGGTCCCACCCCCTGCAGGTAATGAGGCCGCCTCTCAGGTCCCACCCCCTGCAGGTAATGAGGCCGCCTCTCAGGTCCCACCCCCTGCAGGTAATGAGGCCGCCTCTCAGGTCCCACCCCCTGCAGGTAATTATGCGCCTCTCACACACAACAAAGCCCCCCCACCCCTGCAGGTAATGAGGCGCCTCCTTCAACGTCCCACCCCCCTCAGGTAATGAGCCCGGCCTCTCCAGGCCCCACCCCCTGCAGGTAGAGAGGCCGCCTCTTCAGGTCCCCACTCCCCTGCAGGTAATGAGTGCAACCTCTCAGGTCCCACCCCCTGCAGGTAATGAGGCCGCCTCTCACGTCCCACCCCCTGCAGGTAATGAGGCCGCCTCTCAGGTCCCACCCCCTGCAGGTAATGAGGCCGCCTCTCAGGTCCCACCCCCCTGCAGGTAATGAGGCCGCCTCTCACGTCCCACCCCCCAGCAGGAAATGAAGGCCGCCCTCTCAGGTTCCCACACCCCTTCAGGTCATGAGGCCGCTCTCAGGTCCCACCCCCTGCAGGTAATGAGACCTCCTCTCACGTCCCACCCCTGCAGGTAATGAGGCCGCCTCTCACACCCCACCCCCTGCAGGTAATGAGGCCGCCTCTCACGTCCCACCCCCTGCAGGTAATGAGGCCGCCACTCAGGTCCCACCCCCTGCAGGTAATGAGGCCGCCTCTCAGGTCCCACCCCCTGCAGGTAATGAGGCCGCCTCTCACGACCCACCCCCTGCAGGTAATGAGGCCTCCTCTCACGACCCACCCCCTGCAGGTAATGAGGCCGCCTCTCAGGTCCCACCCCCAGCAGTAAATGATGCCGCCTCCCAACCCCCACCGACCCTGCAGGTAATGAGGCCGCCTCTCAGGTCCCACCCACCTGCAGGATAATGAGGCCGCCTCATCCAGGTCCACCACCCTGCATGTAATGAGGCCGCCTCTCAGGTCCCACCCCAGCAGGTAATGAGGCCGCCTCATCAGTCCCCACCCCCGCCATGTTAATGAGTCCGCCTCTCAGGTCCCTCTCCCTGCAGGTAATGAGGCCTCCTCTCAGGGCCCTCCCCCTGCAGGTAATGAGGCCGCCTCTCAGGTCCCACCCCCTGCAGGTAATGAGGCCGCCTCTCAGGTCCCACCCCCTGCAGGTAATGAGGCCGCCTCTCACGTCCCACCCCCTGCAGGGGATGAGGCCGCCACACAGGGCCCCCCCCCAGCAGGTAATGAGGCCGCCGCTCACGTCCCATCCCCCTGCAGGTAATGAGACCGCCTCTCCAGTCCCACCCCCAGCAGGTAATGAGCCAGCCTCTCAGTCCCACCCCCTGCAGGTAATGAGCCGTCCTCTTCAGTCCCACCCCCTGCAGGTAATGAGGCCCGGCCCTCACGACCCCACCCCCTGCAGGTATGAGGCTCCCCTCTCTCAGTCCCACCCCCTGCAGGTAATGAGGCCGCCTCTCAGGACCCACACCCTGAAGGTAATGAGGCCGCCTCTCAGGTCCCACCCCCTGCAGGTAATGAGGCCGCCTCTCAGTCCCACCCCCTGCAGGTAATGAGGCCGCCTCTCACACCCCACCCCCTGCAGGTAATGAGGCCGCCTCTCACACCCCCACCCCCTGCAGGTAATGAGGCCGCCTCTCCTGTCCCACCCCCTGCAGGGAATGACGCCGCCTCTCAGGTCCCACCCCCTGTAGGTAATGCGGCCGCCACTCACGTACCACCCCCCTGCAGGTAATGAGGCCGCCTCTCACGTCACACCCCCTGCAGGTAATGAGGCCGCGTCTCAGGTCCCACCCCCTGCAGGTAATGAGGGCGCCTCTCAGGCCCAACCCCCTCCAGGTAATGAGGCCGCCTCTCAGGTCCCACCCCCTGCAGGTAATGAGGCCGCCTCTCAGGTCCCACCCCCTGCAGGTAATGAGGCCGCCTCTCAGGACCCACCCCCTGCAGGTAAAGAGCCCGCCTCCCACGTACCACCCCCTGCAGGGAATGAGGCCGCCTCTCACTCCCACCCCTGCAGGTAATGATCCGCCTCTCACGTACCAACCCCCTGCAGGGTAATGAGGCCGCCTCTCAGGTCCCACCCCTGCAGGTAATGAGGCCCTAGGCCGCCTCTCAGGTCCCAACCCCCTGCAAGGTAATAGGCCGCCTCCTCACTCCCACCCCCTGCAGTGTAATGCGGCCGCCTCTCAGGTCCACCCCCTGCAGGTAATAGTCCGCCTCTCAGGTCCCACCCCCTGCAGTGAAAAGGCCGCCTTCCAACCCCCACCCCCTGCAAGGTAATGAGGCCGCCCTCTCAGGTCCCACCCCCTGCAGGTATGAGCGCCCAGCCTCTAGGTCCCACCCCTGCACGGTAATGAGGGGCGCCTCTCAGGTCCCACCCCCTGCAGATAATGAGGCCGCCTTTCAGGTCCCACCCCCTGCAGTTAATGAGGCCACCTCTCACGTCCCACCCCCTGCAGGTAAGTAGGCCGCGCTCTCAGTCCACCCCCTGCAGCGTAATAGGCCCGCCTCTCAGGTCCCACCCCCTGCAGGTAATGAGGCCGCCACTCCAGGTCCCACCCCCTGCAGGTAATGAGGCCGCCTCTCACGTCCCACCCCCTGCAGGTAATGAGGCCGCCTCTCACGTCCCACCCCCTGCAGGTAATGAGGCCGCCTCTCAGGTCCCACCCCCTGCAGGTAATGAGGCCGCCTCTCAGGTCCCACCCCCTGCAGGTAATGAGGCCGCCTCTCAGGTCCCACCCCCTGCAGTTAATGAGGCCTCCTCTCAGGTCCCACCACCCTGCAGTAATGAGCCGCCTCTCCACGACTCCACCCCCTTCGCAAGGTAATGAGGCCGCCTCTCAGGTCCACACCCCCTGTCAGGTAATGAGGCCGCCTCTCACTACCCACCCCCTGTAGGTAATGAGGCCGTCCACTTACTCACAGGTCCCACCCCCTGCAGGTTAATGAGGCCAGCCACTCGGTCCCACCCCCTGCAGTAATAGCCGCCTCTCACGTCCCACCCCCTGCAGGTAATGAGGCCGCCTCTCACGTCCCACCCCCTGCAGGTAATGAGGCCGCCTCTCAGGACCCACCCCCTGCAGGTAATGAGGCCCGCCTCTCGGTCCCACCCCCTGCAGGTAATGAGGCCCGGCCTCTCAGGGGACCCACCCCCTGCAGGTAATGAGGTCGCCTCTCAGGACCCACCCCCCTGCAGGTAATGAGTCCGCCTCTCAGGGCCCACCCCCCGCAGGTAAGGAGGCCGCCTCTCAGGCCCCACCCCCTGCAGGTAATGAGGCCGCCTCCCACCCCCCACCCCCTGCAGGTAATGAGGCCGCCTCTCAGGTCCCACCCCCTGCAGGTAATGAGGCCGCCTCTCAGGACCCACCCCCTGCAGGTAATGAGGCCGCCTCTCACGTCCCACCCCCTGCAGGTAATGAGTCCGCCTCTCAAGGTCTCCACCCCCTGCCGGTAATGAGCCGCCTCTCACACACCACCCCTGCAGTAAAAAAATGAGGCCGCCTCTCAGGTCCCGACCCCCTGCAGGTAATGAGGCCCGCCTCTACGCCCACCCCCTGCAGGTAATGAGGCCGCCTCTCAACCCCCACCCCCTGCAGGTAATGAGGCCGCCTCCTCACGTCCCACCCCCTGCATGTAAAATGAGGCCGCCCTCTCATGTCCCACCCCTTGCAGGTAATGGCCCGCCTCTCAGGTCCACCCCTCTGCAGTAAATGACCGCCTCTTCCAGTGGGCGCTCTGTTCTTGGGATGAGTGTGGCTAAATCATTGAGGATTATTTGTTTCACCGTCTACTGCTCCTCGCAGTCAATGCATCTGCCCCCAATAGGGCCGCGCCTGTATATTGTACTGAGTGTATATACTTGTATATGGATTTGGTTTCCTACCTGGTAACCTGCAGTAATAGCCGGGGGGGCAGGGGTAGCAGTCGCCCTCTCTCTCTGCCCCTGCATGGGCGCGGTGGGTGTGAACAGGGCACTCCTGAGGCTCTGGACCGGTCTGGTCTCCTCCGCTGCAATAAAACCCGGGTGGGCACAGAACGGGCACTGGGGTCCCTGGGTGAAGACAAAACTATAGCTATGAACGTCCACGGTTATGGTGAAATCAAGGGACACAGAACGGACGGTACCTGCTTTACACCAGAATCCTCGTGGGCAGGGCACGCAGTCCTCCCGGTGCCGCCCGCCCGGAGAGCTCCTTACGGTGTGAGCAGGGCACGGCTTGGGCAACATGGTGCCTTCCCCACAAAAGAAGCCTAGAAAAGGGACAGGACATAAGACAGGGACACGAGCGGCTGAAGGGTGGAGCCGACAAGTCTGTGGTGAATATCAGGGACACATGGGCAGAGGGTACAGCAAAAGGAACTTTTCATAACTGGAGAACCCCCTTTAAATTCGCTGTAAATGTTCCCGTTGTGCGTTACTCACCCGGCGGGCAGAGCCCCGCGCACATCTGCCCCCAGCTGCATTCATTCAGGGAGCTGCGGCTGAAGTTCTGCACATACGGCGTGTACTCCGAACTGCCCGACAGGCAGAAGTGACCGGCCGCACAGGGCCCCCGCAGCCGCCCTCCCCTGTGCAGCGGAAAGGGTAGGAAGAGTTAGGAGCTTGGCCCCACATGGCAGAAACCACTGTAAAAACACTTTCTATCATCTACAGGGGTCGGGGCGCAGCTAGAACTGTTACCGCCCCTTTTTCATAGACCACACCCCCACTTTTCAGGCCACACCCCTTTTTTTACAGGCCCCGCCTCACACTTATAACTATGTTTTTGTGTCACAATGTTCTAAACAACAAAACTTTATGGCGCTGTAGATGCCACAAGCTGTGCTTATATGTATAAACCTTATGATCTATGACCTCATACTGCTATAGAGTATATATAGTATAGGTTCCAGCATGCCACACTCAAGATAGGGCCCAAGTTATTAGTTCTTGGTGGCTACAGTGCCTCATCTTGAAGGATATATAGTGTAGTACACTGGGTCTTGTGGTTCCATAGCTGCTGCCTTATGCTGCTGTGGAGCTACACGTCCCAGCATGCCACACCGGCCATCCTTTAGGATATCGCTGCCTTTTCTGAGGGGAGCAGGAGGGAGAGGGAGGGAGCACTTTGGGCAGGACAGGTTTGAAGTATTCACATGCTGAAGCTGCAGCCCAGGATGCACTGCTCCACCCCGCCTCCTTCCTATGCCAATGCATGGGGTTGTAGTTTGTCCACGGATCGCTGCATTCGTAAATAGGACAAATTCAGATACTTCTGTAACAAATGTGCAAATGAACAAACCCCGAAGAAGCCGTGCGCGTTATACAGATTTGTTACAAGAATCTTACCTGCAGTAATGTCCTGGTGGGCAAGGGAGGCATTCCTGCCCTTCTCTCTCAGACCCCTCATTTCCGGGGGCGTGTAGGTCCCATTAAAAAAACAAGGTTAAAAAAAAAATTTCCCTATAAATGCGGAAAAGTTAAAGAGTAACAACAGTCCAAGTTTTGGCCCCCATGTATCCAGGGGGCACCCTACCTCGGGGGAATAAATGTGCAGACAGGGGTGGGGTCACCGGCCACCGCTTCCTGGCAGAAGAACCCTGGCTGGCAGGGGGTGCACGAATGAGAGCCCGTATTTGGCTGGTACTGTCCAGTTGGGCAGGGGACAGGATGGGGAAAATCCACATCAGAAATACCCCAAGAAAGAAAAAGCAGCCGGATTGAACAGATTTTGTCACTAAGATAAAACTGGGTCTTTCTAAACGTCTGTTTGAGACAATCAACTCCTCAAATCTTTTGCTCATAATGAGCAGACATTTGTACATTATACAAAAGGGCTCCGACATCCCCCCTTTTTTTAAACAAACCTGACAGCAGGGGTCCTGGGGCCACCAATGCGTTTATATTGGGGGGCCCCCAGTGGGGGTTTTTTGGGGGCCCACCCTGAGTATTTTGGGGCCCCCCCCTGGGGATGATTCTTGGGGGCCCCAGTGGAGATGATTTCGGGGCCCCCTGGGGTGATCCTTTGGGCCCCATGGGGAATATTCTTGGGGCCACCATGGAAATTCTTGGGGCCCCAGGGGTTTTGGGGAATGGGGGGTTTTTTGGACCACCCCGTGGAGTTGATTCTTGGGGCCCCCAATGCAGTTGAATACTTGGGCCACCAATGCAGTTGATACTTGGGGCCACCAGTGGAGCTGATCATTGGGCCCACCAGTGGAGATGACCTTGGGGCCACCAGTGGAGATGATACTTGGGGCCACCAGGGGAGATGATACTTGGGCCACCATGGAGATGATCCTTGGGCCCCCCAGTGAGATGATTCTTGGGCCCCCCAGGGGAGATGATTTTTGGGCCCACCAGTGGAGATGATTCTTGGGCCCACCAGTGGAGATGATTCTTGGGGCCCACCAGTGGAAAATAAATTCTTGGGGACCACCAAAGTGGAGATATTCTTGGGGACCACCATGGATTGATTCTGGGGCCCACCAGTGAAGTTGATTCTTGGGGCCCACCAGTGGAGATGATTCTTGGGGCCCACCAGTGGAGATGATTCTTGGGGCCCACCAGTGGAGATGATTCTTGGGGCCCACCAGTGGAGTTGATTCTTGGCGCTCACCCTACAGTTATAGTACATGACTCTTTCTCTTCCTTTCTCCCTCAGCAGTAGCCCCAGTGGTTGACCATTCTCAGGGGCTCATTGGGGGTTTGCCCTGCTCCCTTGTGACCAGTTGGAGCCTGGACCTATCCAATCTCAGGTCTCCGTCAGCCACAGAACAATCACCTCTTCTGTCCTGAACCAGTTTTCTGGAGGCTGTTATCTTGCTGGTCTATCGCCGCCCTGCAGCGGAGTCCACGTGTCTTTCAGGATATTCCAGCCTCATCTATCCACATTAATCTGCATTTCTTGTATTGATGGATCTGATGTGGCTCATTTCCTGGAGACGTCGTTGGATTTCTGCGCTTTGTGATCACATCTTCAGGTCACAGACGTCCAGGGTCAGACGCTCGTTGCATCATCTGACGGTTTTCTTGATTGGCTCGATAACAGAAGAGCAAATAGATGATAGAATGTAATAGATGACAAGGAGGAGAGCAGCGGCCGGGATGCAGCAGAGCTGCCTCTCACGTGTAACCTGACAATGTGAACTGAGGCCGCCGGCCGAGCGTCGCTGCCACAGACTGCACATGTGGGAGTAAACTATGTCGCAGTCTGTGTTACATTGAGCAGTTTCCACGTTGCTTATTCCCAGTGGCGCCATTTCTCCGCTCACAATCCTTCTTCACCACCAATACTGACACCCTGCACCCGAAAACTGATAATCATCCCAACTCTGATGAATCCATAATGAGGGATGTGTGTGCAGACAGCCTATCGTACCATATATACCCACCAAGCCAGCAATGAGGAATATCTGTGCAGACCGCCTATCACACCTTATATACCCACCAAGCCAGCAATGAGGGATGTGTGTGCATGCAGCCTATTACACCGTATATACCCACCAAGCCAGCAACGAGGAATATCTGTTCAGACAGCCTATCACACCTTATATACCCCCAAGCCAGCAACAAGGGATATGTCTGCAGACAGCCTATCACACCTTTTATACCCACCAAGACAGCAATGAGGGATATGTGCATGGACAGCCTCTCACACCTTATCTCCCCACCAAGCACGAACTGAGGTATTGTGTGCAGTCATCCTATCACACCTTATATACCCACCAAGCCAGCAATGAGGGATATGTGTGCAGACAGCCTATCACACCTTATATACCCACCAAGCCAGCAATAAGGGATATGTGTGCAGGCAGCCTATCACAACCTTATATAACCACACCAATCCAGCAATAAGGGATATGTGTGCAGACAGCCTATCACATCTTATATACCCACCAAGCCAGCAATGAGGGATGTGTGCAGACAGCCTATCACATCTTATATACCCACCAAGCCAACAACGAGAGATATGTGCAGACAGCCTATCACATCTTATACACCCACCAAGCCAACAAAGAGGGATATGTGTGCAGGCAGCCTATCACACATTATACACCCACCAAGCCAGCAATAAGGGATATGTGTGCAGACAGCCTATCACACATTATATACCCACCAAGCCAGCAATAAGGGATATGTGTGCAGACAGCCTATCACACATTACATACCCACCAAGCCAGCAATAAGGAATATGTGTGCAGGCAGCCTATCACACATTATATACTCACCAAGCCAGCAATAAGGGATATGTGTGCAGACAGCCTATCACATCTTATATACCCACCAAGCCAGCAATGAGGGATGTGTGCAGAGACGGCATATCAGCTTATATACCCACCAGGCCACCAACACAACAAGGGATATGTGTGCAGACAGCCTATCACACCTTATATACCCACCAAGCCAACAACGAGGGATATGTGTGCAGACAGCCTATCACACCTTATATACCCACCAAGCCAGCAATGAGGGATATGTGTGCAGACAGCCTATCACACCTTATATACCCACCATGTGTGCAGACACCTAGCAATAAGCAGTCAACATTCACCTCCTATATCACCAGTCATGTAGGACGGGGATACATTGTTGTGCAATATTTCAAGGTCCACACAGTAGAAGGAGTTCTCAGTAAGATGATGAGGGTGGTAGTTCCATTACCTTTGGGCACAGGAAGGCCGTGGGGCTGGTGGAGGTGAAGTTTCCTGGACAGAAGAATCCGGCCGAGCACAAGCCACTGGGAGAACCGAGACCGAGGCTGGCACAAAAGTATCCGGCGTAACATGGGGCACAGCTGTCCACAGAGGAGCCGCCTGAAGGAGAGTCAGGGAGGTGATGGGGGCTGCACGGGGGCCCTCACACCTATCCATCCCCCCAGGACCGCAGTGACCCATATAGAGAAGAACATGGAGCTGGGCCACTAGAAGCAGGGCCGGCTCATCCACTGGGCAGGATAAGCCCTTACCCAGGGGCCGGAGAGCCCAGGGGCCCTGGGTGGTCGGTCACTAGAATCCTCACAACACCATGGGCTCTCTGCCCCGCCAACAAGACTATAGGACAAGGGCTCCAGTGTGTTTGGGTGTGATTAGACATGTGTCCTGTGTGATGTCATGTGTTTGGGTGTGATTAGACATGTGTCCTGTGTGATGTCATGTGTTTGGGTGTGGTTAGAGGTGTGTCCTGTGTGATGTCATGTGTTTGGGTGTGGTTAGAGGCGTGTCCTGTGTGATGTCATGTGTTGGGTGTGGTTAGAGGCGTGTCCTGTGTGATGTCATGTGTTTGGGTGTGGTTAGAGGCGTGTCCTGTGTGATGTCATGTGTTTGGGTGTGGTTAGAGGCATAGCCCTGTGTGATGTCATGTGTTTGGGTGTGGTTAGAGGCGTGTCCTGTGTGATGTCATGTGTTTGGGTGTGGTTAGAGGCGTGTCCTGTGTGATGTCATGTGTTTGGGTGTGGTTAGAGGCATAGCCCTGTGTGATGTCATGTGTTTGGGTGTGGTTAGAGGTGTGTCCTGTGTGATGTCATGTGTTTGGGTGTGGTTAGAGGTGTGTCTTGGTGTGATGTCATGTGTTTGGGTGTGGTTAGAGGTGTGTCCTGTGTGATGTCATGTGTTTGGGTGTGGTTAGAGGCATAGCCCTGTGTGATGTCATGTGTTTGGGTGTGGTTAGAGGTGTGTCCTGTGTGATGTCATGTGTTTGGGTGTGGTTAGAGGCATAGCCCTGTGTGATGTCATGTGTTTGGGTGTGGTTAGAGGCATAGCCCTGTGTGATGTCATGTGTTTGGGTGTGGTTAGAGGCATAGCCCTGTGTGATGTCATGTGTTTGGGTGTGGTTAGAGGTGTGTCCTGTGTGATGTCATGTGTTTGGGTGTGGTTAGAGGCGTGTCCTGTGTGATGTCATGTGTTTGGGTGTGGTTAGAGGCATAGTCCTGTGTGATGTCATGTGTTTGGGTGTGGTTAGAGGCGTGTCCTGTGTGATGTCATGTGTTTGGGTGTGGTTAGAGGCGTGGTCTGGTGTGATGTCATGTGTTTGGGTGTGGTTAGAGGCGTGTCCTGGTGTGATGTCATGTGTTTGGGTGTGGTTAGAGGCGTGTCCTGTGTGATGTCATGTGTTTGGGTGTGGTTAGAGGCGTGTCCTGTGTGATGTCATGTGTTTGGGTGTGGTTAGAGGCGTGTCCTGTGTGATGTCATGTGTTTGGGCGTGGTTAGAGGCATAGTCCTGTGTGATGTCATGTGTTTTGGCGTGGTTAGAGGCATAGTCCTGTGTGATGTCATGTGTTTGGGTGTGGTTAGAGGTGTGTCCTGTGTGATGTCATGTTTGGGTGTGGTTAGAGGTGTGTCCTGTGTGATGTCATGTGTTTGGGTGTGGTTAGAGGTGTGTTCTGTGTGATGTCATGTGTTTGGGTGTGGTTAGAGGTGTGTCCTGTGTGATGTCATGTGTTTGGGTGTGGTTAGAGGTGTGTCCTGTGTGATGTCATGTGTTTGGGTGTGGTTAGAGGTGTGTCGTGTGTGATGTCATGTGTTTGGGTGTGGTTAGAGGCGTGTCCTGTGTGATGTCATGTGTTTGGGTGTGGTTAGAGGCATAGCCCTGTGTGATGTCATGTGTTTGGGTGTGGTTAGAGGCGTGTCCTGTGTGATGTCATGTGTTTGGGTGTGGTTAGAGGTGTGTCCTGTGTGATGTCATGTGTTTGGGTGTGGTTAGAGGCATAGCCCTGTGTGATGTCATGTGTTTGGGCGTGGTTAGAGGCATAGCCTGGTGTGATGTCATGTGTTTGGGTGTGGTTAGAGGCATAGCCTGGTGTGATGTCATGTGTTGGGTGTGGTTAGAGGTGTGTCCTGTGTGATGTCATGTGTTTGGGTGTGGTTAGAGGTGTGTCCTGTGTGATGTCATGTGTTTGGGTGTGGTTAGAGGCATAGTCCTGTGTGATGTCATGTGTGTGGGTGTGGTTAGAGGCATAGCCCTGTGTGATGTCATGTGTTTGGGTGTGGTTAGAGGTGTGTCCTGTGTGATGTCATGTGTTTGGGTGTGGTTAGAGGTGTGTCCTGTGTGATGTCATGTGTTTGGGTGTGGTTAGAGGTGTGTCCTGTGTGATGTCATGTGTTTGGGTGTGGTTAGAGGTGTGTCCTGTGTGATGTCATGTGTTTGGGTGTGGTTAGAGGCATAGCCTGGTGTGATGTCATGTGTTTGGGTGTGGTTAGAGGCGTGTCCTGTGTGATGTCATGTGTTTGGGTGTGGTTAGAGGTGTGTCCTGTGTGATGTCATGTGTTTGGGTGTGGTTAGAGGCGTGTCCTGTGTGATGTCATGTGTTTGGGTGTGGTTAGAGGCGTGTCCTGTGTGATGTCATGTGTTTGGGTGTGGTTAGAGGCGTGTCCTGTGTGATGTCATGTGTTTGGGTGTGGTTAGAGGCGTGTCCTGTGTGATGTCATGTGTTTGGGTGTGGTTAGAGGTGTGTCCTGTGTGATGTCATGTGTTTGGGTGTGGTTAGAGGTGTGTCCTGTGTGATGTCATGTGTTTGGGTGTGGTTAGAGGCGTGTCCTGTGTGATGTCATGTGCTTTGTCCAGGGGCTCCTAATGCTGTTACAACAGCTCTGACTAGAAGCAATACAGGGCCAGGACCAGAGCACGTACCTGTTGTATTTTTTAAAGTCCCAACAGGGCAGGGTTTTGGGGAAAGTGCTCCTTCTGGGCAGTAATGGCCGACGGGACAAGGACCATTGAGTGGGAAGCGGGCGGTCCTCTGAGGGATGTTGTCCGCTGCTTCTCCTTCACAGTAAAAGCCGGCAGAACATAGGCCTGAGGGGCGAGAGGAATAATTGATGAAATCAGACACAGTCCAAGGAGATTCATGTAAGAAATACTAGAATACCGGCTCCCTACACAATAATGTATAGAAACAGAGGCAGAGCTCCCACAAAAGAGGAGCCTGAAAGAGAGGAGCCCGAAAGAGAGGAGCCCGAGAAGAAGAGCCAGAGGAGAGGAGCCGGAGGTGACTGAGAGAGAGAGCCCGAGAGGAGAGAGCCTGAGAGGAGAGAGCCGGAGAGGAGAGAGCCGGAGAGGAGAGAGCCGGAGAGGAGAGAGCCTGAGAGGAGAGAGCCGGAGAGGAGAGAGCCAGAGAGGAGCCGAGAGGAGGGGCCCGAGAGGAGAGACCCCGAAGGAGAGGCCCCGAGAGGAGAGCACCCTGAAGGAGCCCTGGAGGAGAGGAGCCCGGGGAGAGAGGAGAGGAGCCGGGGGAGGAGCCCGAAGGAGGGGAGCCCGAGAGGAGAGGAGCCGAAGGGAGAGGAGCTCCCGAGAGTGAGAGGAGCCCGAGAAGAGGCCTGAGCCTGAAAGGAATGAGAGAAGTAGACCCCGTAGAGGAGAGGTAGCCCCGACGAGGTTAGGGGAGAGACCCGGAGAGGAGGGAGCCCGAGAGGAGGGAGCCCCGAGAAGAGAGGAGCCCCGAGAGGAGAGGAGCCCCGAGAGGAGAGGAGCCCTGAGAGGAGAGGAGCCCCGAGAGGAGAGGAGCCCCGAGAGGAGTGGAGCCCTGAGAGGAGCCCTGAGAGGAGAGGAGCCCTGAGAGGAGAGGAGCCCTGGAGTGCTGACACTGAGAGGAGAGGAGCCCCGAGAGGAGAGGAGCCCCGAGAGGAGAGGAGCCCCGAGAGGAGAGGAGGCCCGAGAGGAGAGGAGCCCCGAGAGGAGAGGAGCCCCGAGAGGAGAGGAGCCCTGAGGGGAGCGGAACCCTGAGAGGAGAGGAGCCTCGAGAGGAGAGGAGCCCCGAGAGGAGTGGAGCCCTGAGAGGAGAGGAGCCCTGAGAGGAGAGGAGCCCGAGAGGAGAGGAGCCCTGGAGTGCTGAAACTGAAAGGAGAGGAGCCCTGAGTGGAGAGGAGCCCCGAGAGGAGAGCAGCCCCGGAGTGCTGACACTGAAAGGAGAGGAGCCCTGAGTGGAGAGGAGCCCTGACAGGAGAGGAGCCCTGGAGCGCAGGACACTGAGAGGAGAGGAGTCATGAGAGGAGAGGAGCCTGACAGGAGAGGAGTCCTGAGAGGAGAGGAGCCCTGAGAGGAGAGAAGCCCTGAGAAGAGAGAAGCCCTGAGAGGAGAGGAGCCCTGAGAGGAGAGGAGCCCTGGAGCGCAGGACACTGAGAGGAGAGGAGCCTTGAGAGGAGAGGAGCCCTGAGAGGAGAGGAGCCCTAAGAGGAGAGGAGCCCCGACAGGAGAGGAGCCTTGAGAGGAGAGAAGCCCCGAGAGGAGAGAAGCCCTGGAGCGCAGCCCCGAGAGGAGAGGAGCCCCGAGAGGAGAGGAGCACCGAGAGGAGAGGAGCACCGAGAGGAGAGCAGCCCCGAGAGGAGAGCAGCCCCGAGAGGAGAGCAGCCCCGAGAGGAGAGCAGCCCCGAGAGGAGAGGAGCCCTGAGAGGAGAGGAGCCCTGAGAGGAGAGCAGCCCTGGAGCGCAGGGCACTAAGAGGAGAGGAGCCCTGAGGGGAGAGGAGCCTTGAGAAGAGAGCAGCCCCGAGAGGAGAGGAGCCCCGAGATGAGAGGAGCCCTGGAGCGCACGGCACTTAGAGGAGAGGAGCCCAGAGAGGAGAGCAGCCCTGAGAGGAGAGGAACTCTGAGAGGAGAGCAGCCCTGAGAGGAGAGGAGCCCCGAGAGGAGAGGAGCCCGAGAGGAGAGGAGCCCTGGAGCGCAGGGCACTGAGAGGAGAGCAGCCCCGAGTGGAAAGCAGCCCCGAGAGGAGAGCAGCCCTGGAGCGCCGGGCACTACGAGGAGAGGAGCCCTGGAGCACCGGGCACGAAGAGGTGAGGAGCCCTGGAGCGCAGGACACTGAGAGGAGAGGAGCCCTGGAGCGCAGGACACTGAGAGGAGAGGAGCCCTGGAGCGCAGGACACTGAGAGGAGAGGAGCCCTGGAGCGCAGGACACTGAGAGGAGAGGAGCCCCGAGAGGAAAAGAGCCCTGAGAGGAGAGAAGCCCTGAGAGGAGAGGAGCCCTGAATGGAGAGAAGTCCTGAGAGGAGAGCAGCCCCGAGAGGAGAGAAGCCCTGAATGGAGAGAAGTTCTGAGAGGAGCGCAGGACACTGAGAGGAGCCCTGAGAGGAGAGGAGCTCTGAGAGGAGAGGAACCCAGAATGGAGAGGAGTCCTGAGAGAAGAGGAGCCCAGAGAGGAGAGGAGCCCCGACAGGAGAGGAGCCCCGAGAGGAGAGGAGCCCTGGAGCGCAGGGCACTGAAGGAGAAGCTGAGAGGAGAGGAGCCCGAGAGAGAGGAGCCCCAAGAAGCCTGCACAGAGAGGAGAGAGCATGAGCGCAGACACTGAGAGGAGAGGAGACCCGAGAGGAAAAGGGCCCTGACAGGAGAGGAGCCCTGAATGGAAAGGAGCCCCGAGAGGAGCCCCGGAGAGGAGCCCAGACCCGAGAGGAGCCCTGACCGGAGAGGAGAGGTGCCCTGGAGCGCAGGACATTGAGAGGAGAGGAGCCCCGAGAGGAAAAGG
This sequence comes from Phyllomedusa bahiana, assembly GCA_025379985.1. NCBI lineage: Eukaryota > Metazoa > Chordata > Amphibia > Anura > Hylidae > Phyllomedusa > Phyllomedusa bahiana. The sequence goes on from JAODAL010023452.1 coordinate 19,799, forward strand.
GCCCTAACAGGAGAGGAGCCCTGACAGGAGAGGAGCCTGACAGGAGAGGAGCCCTGAATGGAAAGGAGCCCCTAGAGGAGAGCTGCCCCGAGAGGAGAGGAGCCCTGGAGCGCAGGACACTGAGAGGAGAGGAGCCCTGGAGCGCAGGACACAGAGGAGCCCTGAGAGGAGAGGAGCCCCGGAGCGCAGGGCACTGAGAGGAGAGGAGCCCTGAGAGGAGAGGAGCCCTGGAGCGCAGGACACAGAGGAGCCCTGAGAGGAAGGACCTGAAGGGAGGGAGCCCTGGAATGAGGAGTCCTGAGAGGAGAGGAGCCCTGAGAGTAGAGGAGCCCAGGACACTGAGAGGACCCTGAGAGGAGAGGAGCCCTGAGGTGCAGGAGCCTGGAGGAGGGACCCTGAGAGGAGAGGAGCCCTGGAGCGCAGGACACTGGGAGGAGAGGAGCCCTGGAGTGCAGGACACAGAGGAGAGGAGCCCTGAGAGGAGAGGAGCCCTGGAGTGCAGGACACTGAGAGGAGAGGAGCCCTGGAGTGCAGGACACAGGGAGGAGAGGAGCCCTGGAGTGCAGGACACAGAGGAGAGGAGCGCTGAGAGGAGAGGAGCCCTGGGGCGCAGGACACTGAGAGGAGAGGAGCCCTGAGAGGAGAGGAGCCCCGAGAGGAGAGGAGCCCCGAGAGGAGAGGAGCCCCGAGAGGAGAGGAGCCCTGGAGCGCAGGACACAGAGGAGAGGAGCCCCGAGAGGAGAGAGGCCCTGACAGGAGAGGAGCCCCGAGAGGAGAGGAGCCCTGAGAGGAGAGGAGCCCCGAGAGGAGAGGAGCCCTGGAGCGCAGGGCACTGAGAGGAGAGGAGCCCTGGAGCGCAGGACACTGAGAGGAGAGGAGCCCTGGAGCACAGGACACTGAGAGGAGAGGAGCCCCGACAGGAGAGGAGCCCCGAGAGGAGAGGAGCCCTGGAGCGCAGGACACTGAGAGGAGAGGAGCCCTGAGAGGAGAGGAGCCTGGAGCGCAGGAACGAGGAGCCCTGAGAGAGAGGAGCCCGGGGCGCAGGACACGAGAGAGAGGAGCCCCGAGAGGAGAGGAGCCCCGGAGCGCAGGGCACTGAGAGGAGAGGAGCCCGAGAGGAGAGGAGCCCCGGAGCGCAGTCCACTGAGAGGAGCCCTGAGAGGAGAGGAGCCCTGGAGCGCAGGACACAGAGGAGCCCTGAGAGGAGAGGAGCCCCGGAGCGCAGGACACTGAGAGGAGAGGAGCCTGAGCGCAGGATGGAGGAGAGGAGCCCTGGAGCGCAGGACACAGAGGAGCCCTGAGAGGAGAGGAGCCCGGAGGCGGCACTGAGGAGAAGAGCCGAGGGGAGAGCCCGGAGCGCGCACTGAGAGAGAGGAGCCCTGAGAGAGGAGCCCCGGGAGCGCAGGACACGGAGAGAGGAGCCCTGAGAGGGAGAGGAGCCCCGGAGCGCAGGCACTGAAGGGCCCCTGAGAGAGGAGCCCGGAGCAGACTGAGCGACTGTAGGAATGTATTGGGGTCTCCTTGACGACCCCTCAGATTGGCTTTGTGGAGCTGTAACTCCAAAAATCATTATGTGTCCCGCGCTCAGATGTCTACAGATACTTTTCACAGTGATTAATGTGGTGCGGCCAAAACAGCAACAGGGTCGGCAATATTATCAGCTTTATTTGGGTCGAGCTCTTTACCATCAGGCACGGCGTTCCCCTCTCCACGGCAGTATCTCCCCGCTGGGCACCTCTTACATGAAGCAGGGGTCAGAGCACCTTCCAGAGGATTAAAAGTGCCAGCAGGACACGGAAGGGGTACGGCAGTGGTGGCCGGGCAGTAGTGACCTAAAGAGAGATGAAACACTGAGTGCAACGCAAAGGGCAACGTCATCGTATTACACGGCTTGTGCGACAGAGTTTGCTTATTAATGGCAGAAACCTAGAACAATGCTCTGGAACTAGCAGAAATCTAGAGCAATATCCTGTATCTAGTAAAAATCTAGAACAATGCTCTGAATCAAACAGGAATCTAGAACAATACTCTGAATCAAACAGGAATCTAGAACAATGCTCTGAATCAAACATGAATCTAGAACAATGCCCTGGATCAAGGCGAAAACCAGAATGATGCTCTGGATCTACTATAGCTGAAATCTAGAAAAAAATGCTTGGGAATTGGCTGAACTCTAGAGAAATAAAAGGGGTTTTCCAAGACTTGTGAATACCTCCCTTCCCCTGCCCCAGCACTAAAATAGAAAATGACCTGTACTCACCTCTCCAATAACCTCCGTTCCAGAGCTCCCGTGTTTCGCTCTAATCTCTCGCTGATTACTTCATGTTCATGGACCACATGATGCTGCAGCCAATCACTGACCTTTGTGGTCACATGATGCTGCAGCCAATCACTGACCTTTGTGGTCACATGATGCTGCAGCCAATCACTGACCTCTGTGGTCACATGATGCCGCCGCCAATCACTGACCTCTGTGGTCACATGATGCCGCCGCCAATCATGATGGGCCTGGTGGGTCCACATTGGGGAGGGCCCCGGGCAATCACTGACCTCTGTGGTCACATGATGCTGGGCCAATCAACTGACCTCTGTGGTCACATGTTGCGCGGCCAATTACTGTCCTCTGTGGTCACATGATGCTGCGGCCAATCACTGACCCTGGGGTCACATTGGTCCCGCCCAATCACTGCCTCTGTGGTCACATGATGTGCAGCCAATCACTGACCTGGGGTCACATGGTGCAGCATCCCTGACCTCTTGTGGTCAATTGGGACTGCCTGTGCAATACATCTTGACCTCGTGTGGTCACATGATGCTGCACCCAAATTTCCCGACCTCTGTGGTCATGATGCCGCAGCCAATCCTGGCCTCTGTGGTCACATGATGCGCAGCCAATCACTGGCCTCTGGGGTCACATGATGCTGCAGCCAATCTCTGACCTCTGTGGTCACATGATGCTGCACCCAAATCACTGCCCCTCTGTGGTCCCCATGATGTGCACGCCAATCACTGCCTCTGTGGTCACATGATGCGCTCCAATCACTGACCTCTGTGGGTCACATGATGCTGCCCAATCCATTTGATCTCTGTGGTCAACATGATGCTGCAGCACAATCCCTGTCTCTGTGGTCACATGATGCTGCAGCCAATCACTGACCTCTGTGGTCACATTGATGCTGCAGCCAATCACCCGACCTCTGTGGTCACATGATGCTGCAGAAATTCCGGCCTCTGTGGTCACATGATGCTGCAGCCAATCACCGCCCTCTGTGGTTCACATGATGCTGCGGCCAATCACTGACCTCTGTGGTCACATGATGCTGCGGCCAATCACTGACCTCTGTGGTCACATGATGCTGCGGCCAATCACTGACCTCTGTGGTCACATGATGCTGCGGCATTCATTGACTCTGTGGTCACATGATGCTGCGGCCATTCCTGACCTCTGTGGTCACATGTGCTGCGGCCAATAAACTGCCCCTTGATCACATGGTGCCGCAGCCAATCACTGACCTCTGTGGTCACATGATGCTGAGCCAATCCCTAAACCTCTGTGGTCCATGATGCTGCAGCCAATCCTGACCTCTGTGGTCACATGATGCTGCACCCAATCACTGACCTCTGTGATTCAGTGATGCTGCAGCCAATCCCTGACCTCTGTGGTCACATGATTGCTGGCCAACCCCTGGACCTCTGTGGTCACATGATGCGGCCGCCAATTCCCTGACCTCTGGGGTTTACATGATGCTGCCGCCAATCCCTGACCTCTGTGGTCACATGATGCCGCAGCCAATCCTGACTCTGTGGTCACATGATGCTGCAGCCAATCATGAGGCTCTGTGGTCACATGATGCTGAAAACCAACCCCTGACCTCTGTGGTCACATGATGCTGCGGCCAATCCCTGACCTCTGTGGTCCATGTTGCTGCAGCCAATCCCTGACCTCTGTGGTCACATGATGCCGCAGCCAATCCTGACTCTGTGGTTCACATGATGCCGCAGCCAATCACTGACCTCTGTGGTCACATGATGCTGCGGCCAATACTGAGCTCTGTGGTCACATGATGCTGCAACCAATCACTGACCTCTGTGGTTACATGATGCTGCAGCCAGGGGAGTAACTACCGGGATAGCAGGGGTAGCCCGCGCCCCGGGGCAGCTGCTACCGCGTCCGCTACCGCGGTAATGCCGCCCCTGTGCCGCGTGTTCTGCGGCGGGCGGGGAGCTGCGGGCCCGGAGCTCGGCCTCTGAACGCCGGGGCCTCCGCCCGAGCGTTCAGTGGCAGCGCTACAGGGAGGTAGCAGAGCGAAGCGACAATGTGCTCTGCTACTTCCCCTGCCGGCGCTCTGTGATCACGTGGGCGCGCGCAGAGGCTGCAGGGAAAGTAGCAGACCGGAGCATAGGGGGAGCGTGGACCGAGGTGAGTAAACTATTTATTATTTTACCTGCCCCTAAGCCTGCCTGTATACCCCCTAAGCCTGCCTGTATACCCCTAATCCTCCCTCTTTCACCCCTAAGCCTGCCCATACAACCCCTAAGCCTCCTGTATTTCCCCTAAGCCTGCCTTTATCCCCCTAAACCTGTCTGTATACCCCCTAAGCTGCCTTTTACACCCCTCTAAGCCTGCCTGATTTCTCCTAAGCCTGCCTTTACACCCCTAAGCCGGCCTATACACCCACCTAAGCCTGCCTGTTATACCCATAAGCCTGCCTTACACCCCCTAGCCTGCCTTTACACCCCCTCCTAATTACACCCCCCCTAACTGCCTTATACCCCCTAAGCCTCCTATACCCCCTAAGCCTTTCCTTATTCCCCTAAGCCTGCCTGTATACCCCTAAGGCACCCTGAATACCCCTAAGCTCCCTAAACACCCCTTAAGCCCGCTGTACACCCCCTAAGCTGCCTATACACCCCCGAGCCTGCCTATACCCCCCGAGCCTGCCTATACAGCCCCTCAGCCTGCCTGTATACCCTAAGCCTCCCTATACACCCCATAAGCCCCCCGTTTCACCCCTAAGCCTGCCTGTATACCCCTAAGCTGCCTATACTCTTAAACCCCCTAAGCCTGCCGTATACCCCTAAGCCTGCCTGGTATACCCCCTAAGCCTGCCCATTACCCCCTAAGCCTGTCTGTATACCCCTAAGCCTCCCTATACACCCCTAAGCTGCCTGTATTCCCTAAGCCTCCTTACACCCCTAAGCCTGCCCGTATACCCCTTTGGTCTCCCTTACACCCCTAAGCCTGCCTGTATACCCCTAAGCCTCCCTATACCCCTAAGCCTGCCTGTATACCCCCCAAGCCTGCCTGTATACCCTAAGCCTGCCCGTATACCCTCTAAGCCTGGCCTGTATACCCCCAGGCCCTTGGGTTTAAGGAACCCCCTTTTCCAGCCCCATGCCTAGATAGCCCCCCCCTGTCCGCTGCCTAGATAGCCCCACAGCCTGGCTAGATAGCCCCCCACAGCCTGCCTAGATTTGCCCTATAGCTATACCGTTTAAGCCCGTCTGCCCATATACCCCTATAGCCCCCTAAAGCTTGCCTACCTTTATAGCCCCGAATGCCTGCTTGTCTAACTTATATGGGGCCCCTTTAGCTACCTTAAACTCTACCTTATGGCCCCCTATAGCCCACCTAACCCCTGTTTTACCTGTATGGCTCCTTTATAGCTACCTAAACCCTGCCCGCCTAAATGGACCCCCTTGCCGGGGGGCAGGTGCTGGAAAAAGTCAGGATTCTAAGATATTTGTGTCTAAATCTGCAGGGACAAGTGGTCGGGAGATGTCATCAAGATGGCGGACTGGACCGGGTGCAGAACAAAAGTAAAATGGAGAACGACCATGGTCCAAAAGAAACGAATCACGTCAACCTGTGAAGTTTTACAACATGATTGGTTTTTTAACTGCAGCACTGTTTTTAATTTACTTAGGGTTTTTTTCTCTGCAGGCCTGTGTTACACTGGTTTTACCACTATATGGTCACTTATGGGGTAATATACAGTCTGCAGAGCCTGTGTACACTGGCTTTTACCACTATTGGTCACTGTATGGTGGTTATATGCGGTCTGGAGAGCCTGTGTACTCTGGTGTCTACCACTATATGGTCACTATATGGTGGTAATATACAGTCTGCAGAGCCTGTGTACCCCTGGTGGTTACCACTATATGGTCACTATATGGTGGTAATATTTCAGTCTGCAGAGCCTTTTGTACACTGGTTTTTACCACTATATGGTCACTGTATGGTGGTTATATACAGTTGCAGAGCCTGTGTTTTCACTGGTGTCTACCACTATATGGTCACTGTATGGTGGTTATATACAGTCTGCAGGCCTATGTACACTGCTGTCTACCACTATATGGTCATTGTATGGTGGTTATATACAGTCTGTAGAGCCTGTGTACACTGGTTTATACCTCTATATGGTCACTATATTGCGGTACTATTGGTCTTTGTGTTGTGATCAGTATTAGTGTAGGGGTTTTATTCAGTCACTATGTGGTGGCAATTTTTTGGTCATGTTCTGGCGGAATAATCAGGTCCATATGTAATAGCGTTATTGGTAATATTGGTTTTGGTATAGTGGATTTGTTTGATAGCAGTAAGATGGTTATATGTAGGGTGAGGTATTTGACCCTTGTATTATCTACATTAAGTAACAACATGTCTTGGTACATGGTCGTGGTCAGGGAGGCGGGCGAGGGGGGGGGGGAGCCCATCCAAAAGTTTGCTTTGAGGCCCTGGCTTCTCTAGTTACGCCCCTGCCTGCAGCCAATCGCTGCCCTCTGTGGTCACATGATGCTGCAGCCAATCACCGGCCTTTGTGGTCACATGATGCTGCGGCCAATCACTGCCCTCTGTGGTCACATGATGCCGCCGCCAATCACTGACCTCTGTGGTCACATGATGCTGCAGCCAATTACTGACCTTTGTGGTCACATGATGCTGCAGCCAATCACCGGCCTTTGTGGTCACATGATGCTGCGGCCAATCACTGCCCTCTGTGGTCACATGATGCTGCCGCCAATCACCGACCTTTGTGGTCACATGATGCTGCGGCCAATCACCGGCCTATGTGGTCACATGATGCTGCGGCCAATCACCGGCCTTTGTGGTCACATGATGCTGCTGCCAATCCCTGACCTCTGTGGTCACATGATGCCGCAGCCAATCACTGACCTCTGTGGTCACATGATGCTGCAGCCAATCACTGACCTCTGTGGTCACATGCTGTACATGCTGATTGGTTGCAGCGTCATATGATCCATGAGCGTGACATCATCAGTGAGCAATGGGGGGGACACTGGAGCTCTGGAACGGTGGAGGTGGGAGACGTAAGTACATGGTCATTTTAAGCTCGGTGGGAGGGGGCAGTGACTCCATTATATAAGCTGTGATCCCACAAATTAATTAGGCTGTGCACATCCATATATTTTAAAAAACGTAAGCATAGGTGCACACTGGTAAGGCAATAGCATATATCTAACATAAATATCAGTGGCACACTAAAGACTAAGTAAAACATGAAGGTATATAGGAATTTTTTGAAAATGCATTACTGCTAAGGAAAATATGAAAAACCTGGGATTCTTAGTTTACAGTTTTTTAAAATATATGGATGTGCACAGCCTAATTAATTTGTGTAGTCTATTTGAGGAATGGCAGCCTCATTGGCTTGCTGCACTCTGCCGCCTCTTTTAAACTGGTGCAGGGTAATTCAGTAGCAAGTTCCTATCACTCCCTGAGATGTTGTAGTCTGAATGGACTCCTAGTGAGGTAACATGTTAGTGTTAGGGACTCACCTGCACTGGGATCCCCTTGACGCTGTTGGGAGGTGAGCGTAAACAAAACTGTAAACTAAGAATCCCAGGTTTTTCATATTTTCCTTAGCAGTAATGCATTTCCAATATTCCTATATACCTTGAGGTTTTACTTAGTTTTGTAGTGTGCCGCTGATATAAGCTGTGATCCCAACAGATTCAGCATTCATTGCATGGTGCTGCCATAGGCTGCGGCGTCACCTTTCTGGCTCAGGAGATGGTGAGGTCCGCAGAGTTATTATAAGGATTGTCTGCAGATTATTACTGTAGATCCTGCACAGGGTAAAGTCTCAGAACACCTGCTGCCCGGGGCAGGGTTACACGCAGGTCCCCGAGCTACGATCTGGACAGGTGCTGTCACCTGTAAAACACTTACCCCGGGGGCAGCTCAGCGGCTCCACCGTAGACAGGTGCATACAGCTGCTGCCAGCAGGACACGGCAGGCACAGACCAGATCCAGACATAGGGCTGAAGGTCCCAGGTTCACATGGGAGCTCAACACTTGTCCCACTGGGGCAGTAGAATCCTGCAGGGCAGCGATAGCCATGAACATCATCTGAAGGACACGAGGCGGAGCTGCCCTCCCTGCAGACGTACCTGAGAACGCAGAAAATCCCAGTCAATGAATAGAGACGGGCAAAATCTGCCACTGAGGAGACAGAGACGAGCACCACAGAGGTCTGGGGCAAATAGAGCCTAATCCTGGAAACATTCTGCAACTTTTCTTCACATATTTAGTTTAGATTTTTGAGCATTTTCAAGGCTTCAGCTTCTTGTCAGTGAATAGAAACAGATACATTAAAATATTGTAACACATTATTAGGATATAACATACATTCTGGTTGGTGGCAAAGCCATCTCTGTGACTGTGCTGCAGGAGACACGGAGCGGCATAGGCAGGGAAAGCCTGTACCTCTGGGTTGGGGGGTGCACATGTAACAGTAGCTTTTGCTGGGGATCACATCAGAGATGATTGTGCAATTTTTTTTCCCATTTTTTTTAGGGGGTTCCCGTACGGGGGAGTGCTGTTTTCTCACTGTTTTGGGGTTCCCATAAGGGGGAATGTTTCTCCATTTCTTATGAATTTTGAAAGGGGAGGCTGTGTTCCCAGTTTAAGATTCCCCATTACGGGGAGCGCTGGTTCCCTTTGCTAATTTGGGGTTTCCCAAAAGAAAGGTTTTTCTCAATTTGTTTATGGGGAGTTAAAGTAGGGGGGGGAAAAGGCCCCCGGCTCCTTTGGGGCAGGGATTCCGTAAAAGGGGGGGCGCTGGGGCTCCACGGGGTTTATCAGTTCCACAGACAGAGGACCGTTTTCCACGTTTATGGGGGTTCCGTACATGGGGGGGCGTGTTCCTTTCGGTTTTGGGGGTTCCAGACAGGGGGGCGCTGGTTCTCCATTCGTTTTTTGGCAATTCCAAGAAGGGGAGCGCGTGTTCTCCTTTCTGTTTTCTTGCAGTTCCAGTTTCGGGGGGCGCTGTGTTCTCCATTCTTTCTTTTTGGGGTTCCATTCGGGGGGTGGCCCATTTTGTTCTGGGGAGTTCCCGTTAAGGGGGGATGCTGTGGGTTTCCATTCGTTTTGGGGTTCCCAAAAAGGGGAACCGTTTCTCCATTTGTTCAGGGTTAGTCAAAAAACCTGTGTTTATTTTGTTTGGGGGTACCCAGTACAGGGAAACGCTGTGTTTATTTGTTTGGGGTTCCCCCGAAGGGGGCCGTTTTCTCCTTTTCCCCCCAAAACGGGGTTCCCAGTACAGGGGAGGCTGGTTCCCTTCCCCTTGGGATTTTTCCAGTACGGGGGGGCCTGTGTTTCCATTCTTTCTATGGGAGTTCCGTACAGGGGAGCGCTGTTTCTCCTTTTTGTTTATGGAGTTCCCGTACGGGGGAGGCGTGTTTCCATTTTTTTTTGGGGAGTTCCAGTACAGGGGAGCGCTGTGTTCTCCATTTTGTTCTTGGGAGTTCCCAGTCAGGGGAGGCTGTGTTTCCATTCTCCTTATGGGAGTTCCAGTCGGGGAGGCTGTGTTCCCCTTTTCTGTTCTTGGATTTCCAGTAAGGGGGCCTGTGTTCCCCATTCTCCTTAGGGGGAGTTCCCGTACAGAGGAGCGCTGTGTTTCCATTCTTTTCTTGGGAGTTCCAAGTACGGGGGAGGGGGTTCCCCATTTGTTCTATGGGAGCCAAAACGGGGGGGGGGGGGTTTTCCCTTTGTTCTATGGGAGTTTTGTCGGGGGGGGTGGTTTCCCTGTTCGGGGGGGAGTCCCGACGGGGAGGGGTTCCACGTTTCGGGGTTCCCCTTAAGGGGAGCGCTGTGTTCTCCATTCTGTTCTAGGGGATTTCCCCAGTACAGGGGAGGCTGTGTTTCCCCATTCTTTCTTGGGAGTTCCCAGTACAGGGGAGCGCTGGTTCTCCATTTTTTTTATGGGAGTTTCCAGTACGGGGGGCTGTGTTTCCATTTGTTCTAGGGGAGTTCCAGTACGGGGAGCGCTGTTTCTCCATTTGTTCTACGGAGTTCCCGTCCGGGGAGCCTGTGTTCTCCTTCTCCTTATGGGATTTCCCCAAAGTAAGGGGGAGGCTGTGTCTTATTCTGTTTATGGGATTTCCCCCGTAATGGGAGGGGTTTTCTCTATTCTGTTCTATGGGGTTCCTTAAGGGGGGAGCGCTGTGTTCCCATTCTGTTTTTGGGGGAGTTCCCAGTCAGGGGGCGCGTTTCTTCATTCTGCTCAATGGAAGTTCCGGTACAGGGGAGCGCTGTGTTCTCCTTCTGTTCTATGGGTTCCTATACAGGGGGCGTGTTCCCCTTTTTTCCCTCTATGGGAGTTCCCCAGTCAGGGGAGCACTGTGTTCTCCATTTGTTCTATGGGATTTCAAAATAAGGGGAGCACTGTGTTCTCCATTCTGTTCTTGGGAGCCCCAGTCGGGGACCCCAGTTTTTTTTTTTTAAAAATAAAAAAAAAAAAGGGGAGCGCGTGTTCCCCATTCGGGTTCTATGGAGTTCCCAGTACGGGGGGGCCTGTTTTCCATTCGTTCTATTTTTTGAGTTCCTACGGGGAGCGCTGTGTTCCCCATTTGCCTTTGAAGTTCCCGGTACAGGGGAGCCTGTGTTCCCCTTTTCTTTTCTAGGGGATTTTGTACAGGGGAGCGTGTGTTCTCCATTCTCCTCATGGATTTCCCGTACGGGGGAGCGCTGTTTTTCCCCATTCTGTTTAGGGGAGTTCCCAGTACAGGGGAGGGCTGTGTTCCCCCTTTGTTCTGGGGGGATTTCCCCGTACAGGGGACCCCCTGTGTTCCCCCATTTGTTTTGGGAGTTCCCAGTACAGGGGAGCGCGGTTCTCCATTCTGTTTTTGGAGTTCACAGTAAGGGGGGGGCTGGTTCCCCTTTGTTTATGGGATTTCCCCGTCAGGGAGCGGGGGTTTTCCATTCTTTTTGGGGGTTCCCCAGTCGGGAGCGCTGTGTTCCCATTTTCTATGGGGTTCCAGTCGGGGAAAACGGGGGTTCTTTCTGTTCATGGGATTTACTAAGGGGGCTTGTGTTCTAATTTCCCTCTTGGGAGTTCCCGTACGGGGAGCCTGTGTTCCCCATTCTGTTCTAGGGGGTTCTACGGGGGAGCCTGTGTTCCTTTGTTCTATGGGAGTTCCCAGTACAGGGGAGCGCTGGTTCTCCATTCGTTCTATGGAGTTCCGTCGGGGCCCCTTGTGTTCTCCATTTGTTCTGGGGGTTCCCGTACGGGGGAGCGCGTGTTTTCATTTGTTCTATGGGGTTCCAACGGGGGGAGGCTGTGTTTCCATTCTGTTTATGAGATTCCCATACAGGGGAGGGGTTGTGTTCCCCATTCTGTTATGGAAGTTCCCCGGTACAGGGAGGCTGTGTTTCCATTCTGTTCTTGGGGAGTTCCGTACGGGGGAGGCTGTGTTTCCTTTCCCCTTTCTAGGGGTTCCCAGTACGGGGGCCTTTTTCCCCTTTTTCGTTCTTTGGGGTTCCAGTACAGAGGGTCCCGGTTGGGTTCATGGCCTCTCCTATCAATTTTCCCATTAAACACTATTGAAACACCCCTTTAAAGTTGGGACAGACTCTCAGTGCATTATAAGAATGTTGCAGAACCTTTACGCGTCATTGATACATTTGTTACCGATTGATAAAGTCACCGAAAAGAAGAGACAAAGATTTAATCAAACTTTCGGCTTCTACCTCTTATTGCTGCAAAACTATTGTGGATCCGCGACTTATGAGAACTTTGCATTGGGTTAATGTCTTCGTCGGCGCGGATGGCGGATCCATTATTGATTGCATATTTAATGGAGCAGAAGATCAGAGGCGGCGCGGATCCCACAGACACGCAACATATAGCAAAAAGGAGTTTTTCCCAAATAAGCGGGGGCGAGGACGGGGGTTTCCGGGTTTTAAAGAAACGTGCCCCAGTCTTCTTGATGATTTATTAGTTTTTTAAAATTTTTTGGGGGCATTAAACCTTCCAAACCTGAGAAGTCCCGAGGGGCGCCCGTTTTTGGTATTTCATGTCTTCTGCTAAATCTAAAAGATGGGGGGTTTTGAATGCTAAGGGGCAAAGCAGATCTGCCAGACCCTACTTCTCATCTGCAAAGCAGGATAAGCAGATGAGCAGAGGTGAGGTAAATATGGGGGGGGTTGAAACAAAAACTGAGCCGCAGGTCCCTGATCTCCCCTGCACCCCCTTTTGGAGAGGGCAGCCCTGGATAAAACTTGCTCTCATATGGAATTAATTATTTAACCATTTTTGCCAAGCCGATACCCTCCCCCCCCCCCCCCCCTGACAAAAATTTTTTATTTTTTAAACACAAGTGGGTTTGGACCCTCTAAAGAACTTCTACCTCTTACTTTGGTTTCGCTGCACAAGAGACAAGTTTTGGGTTTCTAAAATGTTACCAAACAGGGCCTCTTTTTTTGGGCACATAGGCAGTTCCCGGGGGGCCCCAAAAGTATGGGGGGGCCCCCGGTGGGTATGATTGTTCCAGAATACAAGAAACAGACCCTGGATCCCTTGGTTGGTTTTGCTTATTTGCTTATTGTTTTTAGGATGTGTAAACAGTTAAAAAATATGGTGGAGAAAGGGAATTAAAAACCTTCGCCTGGGCCATTTTAGTCTTGTAAGCTGCAGGTGCCCCGTTCCAGAATAAATGGACGGTGGCCGGGCAGGGGGTGGGGGGGGGGCTAAGGGGATGGCCCGGGGTGTGTCATGTATTTGGCAGGGCCCACTGCAGTGCTCTGCCTGGGAGCCCATACTGCTGAAAAGACTGTTCTGTATCCAATGTCTGACTCTGATTATGTTGATTTTCTGTCAGACATGACGTCCTCCTCTCATGACTGTGTGCTACTCTTATGTGTTAGATATTTATAAAACAGAAAGCTATAAACTCATAATAAAAATAAACAAAACACATTGTTATTCTACTATTTTGTTTTTTGAAAAAAACACTCCAATTCTTTGGGGCTTGTTCACAGCTCAATGGCTGAACAAACATGAACCCAGTAGCTAGCAACTCTGGCATTTATGCTGACTGGGAAAAAGATCACAGGTGCAGCTAATTGCTAGAGCAAGATGAAAAACTGCACACCAACTTTAACACCTATTCACACCAGCATGCCGAAAAGCCGCAGTATAATGCATGGGGAGATTGCACAGATGCAAAGTAACCAATGAAACAATCACTCATACAACCTCAGGGCATGAGGGAGGTGGTTGCCGGTACTACAATTGCATATAATAAGGCGATACATATATAGATACGTGTGAACGGTGATATAATAGGTATTATAATACTGATACGTGTGGTACACCATGCTGGCTTACAACCTATTAGTGACACCCATACTATTAGACCAGGCGGGCTGCCCAGCATTTTCTAAGTGTCCAACACAACTCTGGCACACTCTGCTCCCCAGCACTCTTGGGCAAATAAAAAAGGGGCATACTGGAAAATATTAAATATGATGGTATTAGTTGGTAATGGGGCCCCATTAACACAAGTCACAAAGCCTCTTCACGGCTCTCATGTCTTGTGAGTCACTACACTAACAATTTTACAGAAAAAACATACAGAAAATGGGACATTACTTACGCAAAAAAAACACTCCAATTCTTTGGGGCTTGTTAACAGCTCAATGGCTGAACAAACATGAACCCAGTAGCTAGCGACTTTGCCATTTATGCTGACTGGGAAAAAGATCACATGTGCAGCTAATTGCTAGAGCAAGATGAAAAACTGCACACCAACTTTAACTTTTTTATTTTGTTTTTTTGGTTTTTTCCATGTGAACTGTTAAACGTTATTGTTATGTAATTTTTTCAGTTTTTTTTCTTTTAATAATTAATAAGGAAAAATAGTAAAAAAAAAGTCTGTTTTTGACATTTTTTATTTATTTTTCACTTTTCCGTTACAAACGTTTACATACATATGTAAGTGATAAAAATAAAATTATGGCCGTCGGGGGCGGAGCTTAAAGATGCAGTTTGGACGGTTAGGGCGACATGTATGATCGGGGCTGCTCCAGAAGTCTGGCATCTTTTCAGCCCCATTCGCTCTATATGTAAACAGGCGCACTCTAGTATCGGGCACATTATCGGGCGCCCGCGGCACTTTGTAATGCGCCTGATTTCAGGGGCGTGCGGAAGGCGGCGCACTACAACCAGGCCATTACTGCTGGGACAGGTAGAGCACTTTACAAGTGGTTTACCTGAGCCAGAAGTGTCGCTTTGTAGCTGGAAAGCGTTAATCTATGACCGACAGGAGAACAGGTTCAGAGATTCAGGCGCAGTCTACACGACTAATGGCCGCAAAAAATCATACATGTCGCCCTTAGTATTTTTTATCAATATTCATTTTGCCTGCTTTTTTTTTAATGATTTTCTTTACATACTGCACCCTGCATAGGGGAGAAAAAGACCTCTGGGGGCATTTTTACTTATAGGGGTTTTCTCACTGCAAAGATTAGTTTTCAACATAACAAGACAGATGAATGAGATTTTTCTAAATCTTTGGGTCAAAGTTTTTCACTTCATCATGAGATAAAGGCATTTTTTTGCTTGGTCACATATGTTTCTTGGTACAGTTAAAACAGATGGATGTTGTTATTGTTTAGCGGAAAGCAGAGGTGATGAACCATGCAAAAATACTTTGAAGAAAACTCACTCACCGGCCCCTTGTTTTGGTACACATGTAGTAAGGGTTGGCCCCCCTTTTGCCTTCAGAACTGCCTCAATTTTTCGGGGATAGATTCCACAAGGTGTTGAAACGTGCTAAATTTGGGTTACCAAGGGGCCCAAAGATGCCAAGAAATATTCCCCACACCATAAAACCCACCACCACCAGCCAAACCCGTTGAAAAAGGGGAGGAGGACCCTGCTTTCATGTTGTTGCCCAAAATTCGCCCCCTCCATCCCAATTCCAGCAGAAAATGAAAACCCATCAGCCGGAACTTTTTCCAATCTTCTACTGTCCAATTCCCTGAGTTTGGGGGAAAATTGGACCTCAGTTTCTGTTCTTGCTGAAAGGGGGGCCCCCCCGGGTGTGGTTTTTCTGCTGCTGTGGGCCCATCTGCCTCAAATTTGGGCCGACTGTGCGCAAGGGGCTCCTGCCTCCCTTTGGTTGTAAGGGGGCTATTTGATATGTTGCCTTTTCTATCATCGAAACCGTCTGCCCTTTCCCCTTTGACCTCTGGCATCAACAAGGCTTTTCCGCCCAGGGGACTGCCGCCCCCGGGATGTTTTTTCTTTTTCGGACCATTCTCTGTAAACCCTAGAGATGGTTGTGCGTTAAAATCCCAGGGATCAGCTTTTTTCTGAAATACTCAGACCCCCTTCGGCCCAAACAACCATGCCACGTTAAAGGCCATCAAATCCCCTTTCTTCCCCCTACTATGCCCCTTTTGAATGCAGGAGTTTTGTTTGCCCATGTCTACATGCCAAAATTCACTGAGTTCCCCCAGGATTGGCTGATTAAAAAATTAAATTGTTAACGAGCAGTTGGAATGTACCTAATAAAGGGGCCCGGTGAGTGAGTTATACCTAACAAGATTAGTTTCATAAAAAAAAGGTAAAATTGCTGGGGGACTGAAAAAACAGGCTTTATCTGAATCTTATTAGGAAACATCCCCTGCTCTTTCAGAGTAATGGCTAGAATTGAAGTGCTAACACTTATCATGCTATGGGCCCCCACAGCTGAGGACAAATGAGAGTAAACTATTTGTGACTTAGTGAAACAGCGTGGTGCGAAAACAACAATTTTTTTATTTGTTGCCCAATACCCTGTAGCTAAGGCTGATATATTATACCCCAAAACAGACACGTGGCCATATTCACAGCTCCATGGCCGGACAATGAACTATTCCCAGTAGGAGGCAATAGAAGCCCCCGTGTATGGGAGAATTTAACATTTTGGCCCGCTCACTTGAACCCCTTTTTTTAAAATCTGTCCCTTTTTTTTTGTATTTTTTTTTTTTATTATTTACCCCCTGAAATCATGAGACTGCTCTTATCGATAAGACCCAGCAGCTCAGGTAGTCACTGACTGCAGGGGCCGAGAAGCAGGACGCCAGGAAGCTTCTTGCCTATTTGAATATATATAGCGATCAGGAAAGGCCCGGGTTTTTAAACCGTTCCCTGCCTTTCCCCCCGGAAGGGCTGCTGCGATGACAGGGCTCTCCATTCCCCAGCTGCAAATTGGTAGAGTTTTTAAAACGTGGGGAGGGCTAAACGAAAACCCCCCGGAAGTAAATAGGCAACGGGGGTAAATCTAGTTAAAAAATAGGGGCTGGATGTCACAAACCCCGCAGGGGCCCCACCAGGGCGGGCGTGGGTTTGGGGAAGGGAGGTGATCACCTAGGGCGCCACTTCATCCCAGGCAGGAAGGAGGAGCATTAAGGCATGGAGTGGGCTGAATTTTCCATTTGGGGGCACTTTGTACCTTATTTGTCTAGGGACCCCAATACCTTGCCCCAGCCCCGGGCCCCGCTCTCCTCTGACAGTGCTTGTTCTCCTGCTGGGGCCGCAGACACAAGGTTTGTACATGATCCTGTTAGGTATAAACAGCGTTGCAGCCACAGGATGGGGCGAGTCTCTGGGTTTCGCACAGGAGTCCATTAGACTTCATTACAGTCATCATCGCTTTCTGTCTTCTGATGGATAATTACAGTTTAATGACTAATATTTCACATAAAAGATAATGGAGCCGCTTTATCACCCATCAACGTCCGGGGACTCGCAGCCTCTGATTTACTGCATTGCACAAAATACGTCCTATGACAAATAATGAGCCGTAAAGTAGCCGCTGCAAAGTGAACAACAGGGGGTCTGAGGATGGATAAAGGTTATAGACTGAAACTGTGGGCAACATTTTTACTCAAGGCAACCCCTGATATATGCAGCAATGCTTCTCTCATGTCACAGGTGCCCATCGCCTTTACTGAAGCACATTCAGTCCTTTTATCATGGAGTTTATACAAGGGCCATATAGTTATAGGAGGTATCATATCCCCCATACAGTATATATACACATAATAGGCTTCCTACCCTGTAGAGTATATAGAAATGTCAGGTGTCAGAGCGCCACCTTGTGACCTCACTATGGATTACAGACGTTCCATGCACGGACTCAGCTCAGAAAGCGAAATTATTATTGTAAGTTCTCATTATTTAAATGAGTGGAAATAGGAGATGAAAGAGACCCCACCATAAGACCCCATGTTTCCCTACAGATGCAAAGGACCTTTCATACAGCCCCATATTTTACTATAGATGCCGGGACCCCATATTTCATTAAAGATGCCGGGACCCCCATATGGCCCCATATTTCATTATAGATGCCAGGGACCCCATATATATACTGGGCCATTATTTCAAACTAAAAAGATACCGGGACCCCCCAAAAAGGGAAAATCCATATTTGACTACAGATGCCACAGACCTCCTGTATAGTTTGATATTTCACTTTAGATGCCAGGGACCCCTATATGGTCCCATATTTCACTATAGATGCTAGGGACCCACATATGGTCCCATATTTCAGTCTAGGTGCCAAGGCCCCCTATATGGCCCCATATTTCACTCTAGATGCCAGGGAACCCCATTTGACCCCCTATTTCACTATATATGCAAACGACCATCCACGCATCTACAAGTGACCCCACACTATCACTATACAGACACTTATTCCTTGAATTTCTGTATGTCTTCCTGTGTAGCTTGTACAAACAGTAAGAATTACACACAGAGACATAGTTCACCCATAGAGTAAGCAATAAGGGGTCAATGGGGTCTTAAGTGAAAGAGTAAATTTTTGAGCCGGATAAATTATAAAGTTGTTTAACACATTGTATTCACTAAAAGGTCAATACTAAAGAAAACCAATAACACCTAAAGATGCTCGGGTTCCCCTGGATTTCAGTCAAGGCTCAGAAGGTAAAGTAAATGGTAAAAAAAGAAATAAATGAAAATATAAAAAAAAAAAAAAAACGTTGTGCAAGTATGCACAAGAATTTTAGAAGATTTAAGCCTGTATAGACAAGCGGTCTAATAATGATTAAAGTTACTTAATAAATATTTTTAGAATTTGCTCAAACTGTGCACTAGCAAAGAGGTGTTAGAGTAGGAACCCACCTGATGAGGTTACCTTGATGCAGTTTGTGCCAATATGCAATTTGATCAAACTGTGCACTAGCAGAGAGGCGTTTCAGTTAGGGGCCCATCTGATAAGGCTATCTAGACATGGTTTGTGAGCATGCACAACTTAATCAAACTGTGCACTAGCAGAAAGGCTTACCTGATGAGACTTCCTTGATGCAGTTGGTTCGCATACACAATTTGATCAAACTGTGCACTAGCAAAGAGGCATTAGAGTAGGGACCCACCTGATAAGACTACCTAGACACAGCTGGTTGGAATACACAATTTGATTAAATTTTGCACTAAAAGTCCACTATTGTCCATACATGAAGCACAGCAGTAATGCATTTTAAATGTTCCACTCGTCCAATGTCCGGATGGTTTTGGAGCCGGCTGTGCACTGCTGTATTTGGTTTTTGAGACGTCCCTTTTTGCGGTAACACTGGGCACCATTTTTTTTATTGGATTAATAAGACAGAGTAGAAGCGGAGAAGGTCACTTACCCGGGAGAGCAGGGCAATGCCAGGGACGGGTCCGCCAGGCCGGCCTGTGGGCAGTAGTGTCCGGCCGGGCAGGGCTGGCACTCCTCCACTGTACTGAGACCTGCAGCCATTGAGAAAGACCCTGGAGGACAAGGAACTGGAGAGCGGGTCCCACTGGGGCAAAAGTGACCGGCAGGGCAGATATCATTCTGGGGGAAATGCAAATCAAATGGCACCTGTGAAGCATAGAAGCAGGGAGTCAGCGAGGTGGTCACTGCCGCGGCCGAATCACTGCAGCGATGGTCAGCTTACCCTGGGTGTTATAGGAGTCGGGTTAATGGCCCCCTGGGAGCAGTAGTACCCTGCGTAGCAGAAACCGGTGGGCTTGCTGAGACCCTCAGATGAACAATACATTCCTGCATTAGGAAAACCAACCATGAAAAGCGGCACCGGCAGCCATCGTTACTGCAGAGTGAGGAGCAGGCACAGGTGCATTACACAGACATGGATACCCTCATCATTGGGGTGCAGAGGTCGGGAGGGACAGCGCCACCAGCATTCTATTATCACATATTGACAAATAGTCACAAAGTTCCCCCTTGTACGTAAGTTCCCGGTTCGTGTCTGTATCAGGGGCTCTGAACAAGCTGCATCCCCTCCAGATTGTTGCCCGAGAGCTGACGATTTCTTGAAGAGACCCTGTGACCAGAGGCGTAACTTCAAGCTCTTGGGCCCTGGTGCGAAAAGTGAAATGTGGCCCCCCAGTTACCAGGCACCATTTACAATGCTGGTATCTTCTTATGTGGAAGAAGGGCTTTTGGGCCCCTCAGGCTGCTGGGCCCGGTAGCGACTGCTACCGCTGCACCCCCTGTAGCTACGCCCCTGCCTGTGACCTCTCCCGACCGCTCTGTTAGTAAAGCCTGGTGTTCCCTGTGAAATAACCATTCTGCAGCCTCTTCTCTTATATCTCTGTGCTGTGCCTCTGTTATTCCTCCTCAATCTGTCAGTTGGGTGTCACCAATTGAGGGGTGTCCCTGCACAGTCTGACATTGTCCAATCAGTGCTGACAGTCAGTGGGTCACACCCATGTGACAGATTCAGGAATCCATTCCCAGGAGGAGTAACAGAGGAACAGCACAGAGAGATAGGAGAAGAGGCTGCAGGATTGTGGGGACACAAAGATTTAGTAACAGACCGGTCAGGAGGGGTCACAGGGTCTGGGTAAGATGCAGATCCTCATTCACCTCCTATGACACGAGCCTCATTCATGCCCCTTGCTCACCAGCCGGGCAGGCCTCACAGTCAGATACACTCGATGCCCCCGTCTTGGGTCCGTACGTCCCGGCTGGACAAGGATACACAGTGATGAAGCCGGCCCCCGGGGGGCAGTAGTGTCCAGGAGGGCAGAGAGAAGGCAATGATATTCCCGAGCCTGAAAATGTTACATAATATCAGAATAATTTATAAACTGATACATTGTAAGGGCGCCCCCCCCACACCCACGCCCCCAGAGGACGCCCCTCAGCTATGTATAGGATTAGTGAGAAGTGTCTGAACCCTGGGACCCCAGCAATGACTAGAACGGGGTCACCAGCCTCATCCCTGATCCACTGTCTATGGGGCTATACTATATATATACTAAACAATAACTATAGATACACTATACTACAATATAATATAGTTCTAAATACATTATACCATATTATGCTATACAGTACTATAAATACACACTATACATTACTGTATAGAAGATCTAGTGCCATATATAATATAGATACTGTATACCATGTTATCCATAGATATAGCAATGTACAGTATGTGTATATATAATTGTATAGTGTGTATAGAGTATATGTTGTACTGTAGTATCTGTATTATTGTATAAATAGTAATGTATAGTATAATTATGTAGTAATGTCTATTACTTATGTGTGTATAGATAGTATAGTATGCATAGTACTGTATATATCATATTTAGTACTTTATAGTATATTACTGAATGTATATATAATTATTGTATAGTATATATATAAAACTGTAGCTGACAGAACCAGCTATACTATATATATATATATTATATATATATATATATATATATATATATATATATATTATATATATATATATATATATAATATATACTGATATACATACTGTACACTGATATATATATATACACAGTATGCATGCCCTGGTATATAGTATCTATATTATATATGGCACTATATATTCTATACATTAATGTATAGTGTGTATTTATAGTACTGTATGGCATAATATTGTATAATGTATATAGAACTGTATAATGTAAATGTATGTAGTATATTATATTATTGTATAAGTGTAAACAGTAATGTATAATATATATATTATATATAATACTGTATAGCATATTGTATAGTATATGTAGTACTGCATAATAAAGAACCATATTATAGTATTGTATAGTGTATATACAGTATAGTTATTGTATAGTATGTGTATAGTATTGCTGGTTCTGTCAGCTACAGTTCTATATATACACTATAGTATATGCTATACAGTACTATATAGTTATATACATAAAATAATATTCTATAAAGTACTACATATATATATATATATATAGTCCGTCCCCCTTTTCTACCTAGCTGGGGAGTGCGCAGATATGTGTGTTAAGTCAGGGCCAGATTTAAAATTTTTACTCTTTTTGACGGGGGGGGGGGGGGGAAGAGAAGGGGGGGGTGGGCGCCAATTGGTCGTACTTGCCTAGGGCCACCAAAATTGGCTTGTCCTGACCCTGCCCCACAGTATCACTATACAGACACTTATTCCCTAAATGATCCTGAATTTCTCTATTCCTTCCTGTGTAGCTTGTACAAACAGTAAGAATTACACACTCTGACAGAACCAGCTATACTATATATATATATATATATATATTATATATATATATATATATATATATATATATATATATATAAAACTATATACTGATATACATACTGTACACTGATATAATATATATATATATATATTTTATATATATATATATACACACAGTATGTATGTCCTAGTATATAGTATCTATATTATATATGGCACTATATATTCTATACATTAAGGTATAGTGTGTATTTATAGTACTGTATAGCATAATATTGTATAATGTATATAGAACTGTATAATGTAAATGTATGTAGTATATTATATTATTGTATAAGTGTAAACAGTAGTGTATAATATATATATATATATATATATATATTATATATAATACTGTATAGCATATTGTATAGTATATGTAGTACTGCATAATAAAGAACCATATTATAGTCTTGTATAGTGTATATATAGTTATTGTATAGTATGTGTATAGTATTGCTGGTTCTGTCAGCTACAGTTCTATATATACACTATAGTATATGCTATAATATTCTATAAAGTACTACATATATATATATACATAGTATACTATCTAGATACACACAAGTAATAGACATTACTATATAATTATACTATACATTACTATTTATACAATAATATAGATACTAAGTACTTCATATACTCTATACACACTATCCAATAACATATACACACTATACACTACTATATACACTACACAATAATACATTAATACACTGTCTAGTATATATACAACGTATATTCTGTGGCTCCGCTCTTGCTCTTGTGCAGTGAGAGCTACAGAGGGTCTTGGGCCTCCTGTTCTAGATATCAGTGGGGCCCTCAGTGATCAGACTTCTATCACCCAATCTATGAACATGTGCTATAGGAAATCCCTCGGGTCAGAACTTTATTTCAGTGTCCAGGAAAGTCCAGGAGGATCAGGAAGCCGCAGCCGGCCGCGCTCCAAGGTTCGTCCCCTCCTGTTACTTGTGGCTGAATAACGACCGAAGAGCAACAGACAGAGCACAAGGTATAAAAGGAAAAAAACAACCGAAAACTACACAGACCCCAAAACCATCAGATGAAACATGTGTCTCACTGTCATTGCCGGATCCACAGTAGAAGCCGGTGGGGCAGGGGGTGCAGGCTGCTCTGCCCTCCAGTGACTGGAAGCTTCCGCTCTCACAGGGCGTCGGGGCCCCTGACCCTGCAGGACAGTAAAAGCCACTGGGGCAGCGATGAGCAGACGGCCGGGGGGAGATCTGACCAGGAGGGCAATAGAATCCAGGGGAGCACAGTCCTTGCCACCTCGCTTGCCCCGTGCCTAAAGTACAAGTAGCAGAAGGACAAGTTTAAGTACATTGTCACCTGGAGGCAGCACAGTCGTCTACACCAGAGCATCAGCCATTCACCTACAGTGTCAGCCCTACAGCCCCCGGTCAGCCAGCAGTGACCCTCCTAACACCTTCTCCATGGAGCTTCCATATTGTGCATTGAGAAGGGCCAATAATTCACAGACATCTGTGTGCAAGCTGTAATAAGTGGCCCCATATGGGATAATGTGCGGGCAGAGGTCAGTGACCGCCTATGGTGCCTACCTCTGCCGGTCAGTAAGGGGCCACAAAGATGCGCTCAGAGGCCAAGTGTAATGGGAGGGCTGTAACTGCATACTGTTCTGCTATACATAAGTATTGCAGAATAGTGCACAAGTCTTCGTGCCCCTTAGTGGTCAAGTACCATGGGGCACCACAAATATGAATATAAAGTAAAAAGATTTTTTAAAATTTAAAAAAAATTAATTAAAAGTTTAAACCCCTTTCCCCATTTTACAAAGAAAAAAAAAGAAAAAAGAAATTGTATTGCTGCATCTGTAAAATTTTTTTTTTGCCAAAATTAAAAGGTTTTTTTTTTTGCGGGAAGGGGTCACGTTAACGCCCCAAAAATTGGAATATGTTCAAAAAAGCGACAGGAAACTTAAAATGATGCCAATTAAAACTGCACCTGAGTCTGCAAAAATGCAACAAGCCCTCACAGAGGGTCCATAGATGGAAGAATAAAAAAAGTGATCAAGAAAGTAAAGAAAAAAAGGAGAAATCATCAGAATCGTGCTGAGGTGCAGGATAAAGATGACATCATTTATACCGCACCTTCAAAAAATCGTGTTTTTTTCACCATTTCACCGAGCTATGGGCAGATTGAAAGGTCAGGACTGGGGATTAGGATTTCCCCTGAGGGTAAGGAGGGCATTTGTCCTATTTACCTGGGGCACCAAAATGCCTTGTCCTGCCCCTGCCCGGACCTGTAGGCAATGCCAGTGCCAAACCCAAAACGTAATTAGGCTGTGCACATCTAAAATATACTTTGAAAATGTAAGCATAGGTGCACACTGAAAAGGCAATAGCATACATCTAATACAAATATCAGTGGCACACTAAAGACTAAGTAAAACCTCAAGGTATATAGGAATATTGGAAATGCATTACTGCTATGGAAAATATGAAAAACCTGGGACTCTTAGTTTACAGTTTTTGATCAAAGATTGTATTAAGCTCACCTCCCAAAACGTCAAGGTGAGTCCCTACACTAAAACATATTACCTTGCTAGGAGTCCATTCAGACTGCCACTTCCCCAGGAGTGATAGGAACCTGCTACTGAATTATCCTGCACAGGTTTAAAAGAGGTGGCTGTGTGCAGCAAGCCAATGAGATTGCCATTTCTCAAATAGACTACAAAACGTAATTAGGCTGTGCACATCTAAAATATACTTTGAAAACGTAAGCATAGGTGCACACTGAAAAGGCAATAGCATACATCTAATACAAATAACAGTGGCACACTAAAAACTAAGTAGAACATCAAGGTATATAGGAATATTGGAAATGCATTACTGCTAAGGAAAATATGAAAAACCTGGGACTCTTAGTTTACAGTTTTTGATTAAAAACTGTAAACTAAGAGTCCCAGGTTTTTCATATTTTCCTTAGCAGTAATGCATGTCCAATATTCCTATATACCTTGAGGTTTTACTTAATCTTTAGTGTGCCACTGTTATTTGTATTAGATGAGTGCCAAACCCAAGGCTGCTATCTTAAGAGGTTCTGTTGACCACTTCCCATTCTGACTAGGGTTCAGTGTGGTCACGAAATACAGTTAGGTCCATAGATATTTGGACACTGACATGGATTTTTGTTTTTGTACCTGTTTACAAAAACATATTCAGGTTCTAGTTCTAAAAAGGAAAAAGGGCCCGACTTTAGCTTTCATGGAGGGGACCCAAATTTTTTAAACATTGGATGAAGGGTTTGGGGGGTCCAGCTCGTAAAATGAGTCCCCCTTTTTTTAAAAAGTAATTGACAAATAAAAATAATTGTAAAAAAATGAAATTTTGATACTTATGAAAACCCTTTTTGGTTGGCTATTGGCCCCCCCGGGGGCCCCTTTTTTGAGGTTCTTGCCTCAGGGCTCACCAGACGCTGGGTTTCCTCCTTTTGGTAATGAGGGGCCTGAAGTCTTGACCTCATGGACATCACCAGCGGGGGGCTTCCTCCTTGTTGGCAATGACGGCCAAGTCTTACCTCTGGACATCACCAGCGGGGGGTTTTCCCCCTTGTTGGAAAAGACGGCCTGAAGTTTGACCTATGGACATCACCAGACCGGGGCTTCCTCCTTGTTGGCAATGAGGCCTGAAGTTTGACCTCATGGACATCACCAGAGCGGGGTTTTCCCTTTTTGATGCCGACCTGGGCCTTTTTACAGCAGCTTTTTTTCAGTCCCTGGTTTTTGTGGCCTTTCTGTCTGAATTTTAGTCTGTAATAATAAAAATGCTGCTAAATTGGGGCTGAATCAGGGAATGACTTGGTCATTCTGAAATTCCCTTCTTTGCTTTGCTTTATGTTTTGGTCATTGCCCTCGTATTTGAAACCTGATCAATCAGTTTGGCTGCATTTGGCTGATTTAGGGCACAGTCGTCTCTGATACTCAAAAAAATTCACCTGCTCTTCGTCCTTTGTTCACATCATAAATAACACACTAGTGCCCCAGCGCCATGACACCCATTTTCCCCCGGCCTCCCCCCCCGTGTGTTACAGATGGTTGGGATGTGCTTGGTTTCAGGAGCTGTACCCGCCTCCGCCGTGGTTACAGTGTTTGGATTGCGTGGATCGGGAGCTTACCGCGCCTCCCCGTGTGTTAATGATTGGGGGTGTTTGGGGATCAGGAGCTGTACCGCGCCTCCCCCGTGTGTTACGGGATGTGGGATGTGCTTGGATCAGGAGCTGTACCGCCCCCCCCCG
Source organism: Phyllomedusa bahiana (assembly GCA_025379985.1). Taxonomy (NCBI): domain Eukaryota; kingdom Metazoa; phylum Chordata; class Amphibia; order Anura; family Hylidae; genus Phyllomedusa; species Phyllomedusa bahiana. Next base: position 45,903 of record JAODAL010023452.1, read on the forward strand.
GGGGTGTTTTTACAGTAGGGGGGTTCTGGGGATCAGGGCTGTACCGCCCCTCCCCTGTTTACAGAGGGGGTTTTGTCTGTGGATCGGAGCTGTACCGGCGCCCCCCGGTGTTACAGAGATGGGGATGTGCTGTGGATCAGGAGCTTTTACCGCCCCCCCCCGGTGTACAGATTTTGTGGGATTGCTGTGGTCAGACTGTACCGCGCCCCCCCGTGTGTTCAGATATGTGGGTTCTGTGTCGGAGCTGTACCGCCCGCCCTCCCCGTGTTTTTTACGATGTGTGGGAAAGTGCTGTGTCAGGACTTTACCGGCCTCCCCCTTTGGTTTTTCAGATGAGTGGATGTCTTGGGTCAGGACTGTACCCGGCCTCCCCTTGAAGATGAGGGGGTTCGGGATCAGAGTTACCCCCCTGCCGTTTTTCAAAAAGGGGAATTGCGTATCAGGACTTCCCCCTCCGCCTTTTACAAAATGTAAATTTTCTTATCAACGACCGCGCCCCCCGGGTTTTAAATTTAGTGGGATGTGCTGTAGTCAGGAGCTGTACCCCGCCTCGGCTGTGTGTTACAGGTGGTGTGGGAGGGGCTGTGGATCAGGAGCTGTACCGCGCCTCCCCCTGTTTAAGATGAGTGGGATGTGCTGTGATCAGGAGCTGTACCCCCCGCCGTGGTTACAGGGATGGGGGATTTTGGTAATCAGGGAGCTGTCCCCGCGCCTCCCCGTGTTTTACAGATATTGGGATTCTTTGGGGAAGCTTACCCGGGCCTCCTTTTTTTTTAACCCCGGTTAGGGGAAAGTCCCGTGTTTCTTTAACTTCCTTTGCCTTTCCCCTTTTTTCGGGTTTTTGGGGGGATGTGTTTTTAAAAATTTTAACTTTGGGGACATTCGGAAAATTATAAGCCGCTCTTTGAAGTATTTAGAGACAACGGTCTCAAATCCAGCCAAAAGCAGCCAAAATATTGGTCGGCATTTCATAAACAATGGACAATACCCAAATGAAAGCCAAAGCAAACCGGGGTTTATTAAAACAAAAAAAATTCTGGAATGCCGAACATCCCTGCCGCCAATTAGCACCACTTTTAAACTAAATTTTTAACAAAAGGCCCAAAAACAACAGCAACGGAAACCGCTTCGAAAATGCTGGGGGGCTCAAACAATTGGAAAACCACGCTGGTGATGTCCATGAGGACAGGGCTTCAGGCCCCCATTGCCAACAAAGGAAACCCAGGTTTGGTTTTGCCCCCGGGGGTCGGGCTTCAGCCGTCATTGCAACAAAGGGGGGAAACCCAAGTCTGGTGATGTCCATGAGGTCAAGGCTTCAGCCTTTATTGCCAAAAAGGAGGAACCCAGTTGGGTGTCCAGAGGTCAAGGCTTCAGCCGTCATGCAAACATTGGGTAAACCCACGGTTTGACCATTAGGGCAGGCCTTCAGCCGTCATTGCCAACAAGGGGAAACCCACCTTGGGATGTCCATGAGGTCAGGGGCTTCATGGGGCCCTTCATTGCTAATGGGGAAACCCAGCTCTGGGTTTTCCAAACCCAGCAAAAAATCCAGGGCCTCACTGCAACAAGGGGAAACCCACGTTGGTGTTCCAGAGGTCAAGGGGTTCAGGCCTCATTACCCAAGGGTAAACCGCCTGGTGATGTCCCCTGAGGTCAACTTCAGGCCGTCATTACCAACAAGGGGGAAAAACCCGCGTTGGTGTTCCATGGGTCAAAGGGTTCAGGCCGCATTGCTAACAAAAAAACCCAGCGCCTTTTGTCCATGGGGCAGGACCGCCCCCATTTTCCAAACATGGGGAAACCTAGCGTCTGGGGATGTCCATGAGGTCAAGGGGTTCAGGCCGATAATTTTCCAACAAGGATAAACCCCAAAAGCTTGAATTCCAAAGGCAAAGGTTTCAGCCGTCAACCAACAAGGAGGAAACCCACGTCTGGGGAGGTCCAGAGGTTAGGCTTCAGGGGCCCACATCAACAAGAAGAACCCCGGTCTGGGAAGCCATAGGTCAAGGCTTAGGCGTCAATTGCCAACAAAGGGGTTTCCCCAAACCAAAGTTTGAAAATACATTTTATTTACAATTACTTTATTTGTCAGGACTGGCCAAGAAAGGGGAAAAATTGTGAAAATTGGGTAAAAATTAAAGGGGGGGCTTCAAAAATGTTGGGAAATTTTAAAAAACAAAATTTTAAAATTTAAATTCTTTAGACCTTGTCTAAGGTTTTCATAACATTCACGTTAAAAAACCCCCATCCCTTTTTGGAAAACAGGGGTTTTTTGGGCACGTATGAAACCCGGGGCAGAACCCTTTCCTCCACGTTTTTTACCTTTTTACTTGGGTTCCTACACTAGTCTAAACATTCTTGGGGTCACTTGCCATTGCGAAGGCCGGACGGGCACGGTCGGCAGTCGTCCAGCGCCTTGTTACCACGGGGAGCATGGCCCACTGTCCAGGGAACGGAGAGGGGTCCCCCCTGGGCATAAATTTCCGGGTGGACAACTCTATAGAGCTCCAAATCACAGAAGACCACTACGTCCCATCTCAAAACACGCAGGTCGCAGCTCGGGGACAACAGCTACAATGATCTCATAAGACCTCAATCACACGGAACAGGTCTGACAAATTGTAGCAAAGTAAAGCAGAAAAATGTATTAAGAAAACTAAAGATGTAAATTATTTATAGATAGATAGATAGATAGATAGTTAGATAGATAGGAGATAGATAGATAGATAGATAGATAGATAGATAGATAGATAGGAGATAGATAAGATAGATAGGAATAGATAGATAGATAGGATAGATAGATATAAAGATAGGATATAATATTGGGATAGATAGATATGAGAATAGATAGATATGAGATAATAGATAGAGAGATATGAATAGATAGATAGATATGGAGAAAGATAGATAGATAGAAAGAATAGATTAAGAGGATATGAGCAGTGTCGGACTGTGGGGTCCTTGGTGCCCACAGTGGAGTTGATCTCGGGGCGGGGGCCCACCATACTGTACATGAAAATAGTTACCGTCCTCTCGACCGATACATGCGCCCAGGTTACCACATAATAGAACATGTGCGAAACAGAACTGTATTGGGGTAGTACAATAGCAAGAGAGTCACATATCATCAGACACCCGGGCTAATTAGCTCCATCCATATCCCCCTCCACCCACATACAATATCCCACCACCCACATAAAATATCCCCCGCCACCCACATACAATTCCCCTGCCACCCACATACAATATCCCCTCCACCCACATACAATATCCCCCTCCACCCACAAACACATCCCCCTACACCCACATACAATATCCCCCTCCACCCACATACAATATCCACCTCCACCCACATACATAAACCCCGCCACCCACATACACTATTCCCCCTCCAACCACATACAATATCCCCTCACCCACAAACAATATCCCCCTCCACCCAACATACAATATCCCCCTACCACCCACATCAATTTCCCCCTCCACCCACATACAATATCCCCCTCCACCCCATTACAATATCCCCTCCACCCACATACAATATCCCCGTCCACCCACAGTACAATATCCGCCTCCAACCACATACAATATCCCCTCCACATACAATATCCCCCCCCACCCACATACAATATCCCCCATCCACCCCAATACAATATCCCCCTCCACCCACATACAATATCCCCTCCCACCCACATACATTATCCCCCACCCACCCACATACAATATCCCCTCCACCCACATACAATAGCCCCTCCACCTACCACATACAATATCCTCCTCCACCCACATACAATATCCCCTCCACCCACATACAATATCCCCCCCCGCACCCACATACAATATCCCCCTCCACCCACATACAATATCCCCACCAACCACATACAATATCCCCCTCCCACCCACTAATACAATATCCCCCTCCACCCCTATACAATATCTCCCTCCACCCACATACAATATCCCCTCCACCCACATACAATATCCCCTCCACCCACAAAACTATATCCCCCTCCACCCGCATACAATATCCTCCTCCACCCGCATAACACTATCCCCCTCCACCCAACAATATCCCGTCCACCCACATTCAATTTCCCCCTCCACCCGCATACAATTTCCCCTCCACCCACATACAATATCTCCCCACCACCCACATACAATATCCTCCACCACCCACATACAAAACCCCCCACCACCCACATACAATATCCCTCCACCACATACAATATCTCCCCCTCGGTCCACCCACATACAATATCCCCCTCCACCGCATACAATATCCCCCGCCACCCACAAACAATATCCCCCGCCACCACATACAATATCCTCTCCACCCACATACACAATCCCCCTCCACCCACATACAAATCCCCCTCCGCCCACAAACAATATCCCAATCCGCCTCCGCCCACATACAATATCCCCCTCCACCCACATTCACTATCCCCCTCCACCCACATACAATATCCACTCCCCACCCACATACAATATCCCCCTCCACCCACATACATAGCCCCCCCCCACCCCCGACAATATCCCCCTCCACCCACATACAATATCCAATCCACCCACATACAATATCCCCCTCCACCCACATACAATAACCCCCTCCACCCACATACAATATCCCCCCTCCACCCACATACAATATCCCCCTCCACCCACATACAATATCTCCTCCACCCACATACAATATCCCCCTCCACCCACATACAATATCCCCCTCCACCCACATACAATATCTCCCTCCACCCAAACCCACATACACTATCCCCCTCCACCCAATTACAATATCCCTCTCAACCCACAGACAATATCCCCCTCCACCCACATACAATATCCCCCTCCACCCCACATACAAAAACCCTCATCCTCCAACCACATACAATATCCCATCCACCCCACATACAATATCCCCCCCCCACCCACAAACAATATATCCCTTCCACCCCATACAATATCCCACCCCCTCCCCACCCACATACAATAATCCCCTCCACCCACATACAATATCCCCCTCCACCCACATACAATATCCCCCTCCACCCCACATACACTATCCCCCTCCACCCACATACAATATACCCACCACAGCATACAATACCCACCACACCCACATACAAAATGCCCCTCCACCCACATACCAATATCCCCCTCCACCCGACATACAATATCCTCCTCCACCCACATAAATACCCTCCACCACATACAATATCCCCCTCCACCCAAATACAATATCAGCCCTCCACCCACATACACTATCCCCCTCCACCCACATACAATATCCCCTCCACCCACATACAATTTCGATCCACCCACATACAATATCTCCTCCACCCACATACAATATCCCCCCTCCACCCACTTACAATATCCCCCTCCACCCACATATAATATCCCCTCCACCCACATACAATATCCCCCTCCACCCACATACAATTTCCCCTCCACCCACATACAATATCCCACCCTCCACCCACATACAATATCCCCCCTCCCACCCACATACAATACCACTCCACCCACAGACAATCTCCCCCTCCTCCCACATACAATATCTCCCTCCACCCACATACATTTTCCCCTCCACCCATATACAATATCCCCCTCCACCCACATAAACAATATCCCCCTCTCACCCACAACAATATCCTCCTCCACCCACATACAATATCCTCCTCCTCCACCCACATACAATATCCCCCCTCCACCCACATACAATATCCTTCCTCCACCCACAACAAATTCCCCCCTCCACCCACATACAATATCCCCTCCATCCCACAAAACAATATCCCCTCCACCCACATACAATATCCCCCTCCACCCACATACAATATCCCCCCCACCCACATACAATATCCCCCCTCCAACGTTTCCCTTGGTCACGCACCTCCCCACCTTCTAACAAAATAAAACAACCAGCAAGAAAGAAAGTGTAAACTCCTATCATAGGGTCAGTGTTCCCACACTCTAACAATCAAGGGACACATGTACTCTGGCCACTAACTATACGTCGATATAACCAACAACACACCCCATATAAGAGACCACATAGTGGTCAGACACCAGCTCAGGTATAACCTACACACCAACCATAATAGAGACCACATAGTGGTCCAGACACCACTCAGGTATAACCTACAACAACCGCCATATAAGAGATCACATAGAGGTCAGACACCAGCTCAGGTATAACCTAACAACACCGCCATATATAGACCACATAGAGGTCAGACACCAGCTCATGTATAACCTACCAACACCGCCAAATAGAGACCACATAGAGGTCAGACACCAGCTCAGGAATAACCACAACACCGCCATATAGAGACCACAAAGAAGGTCAGACACCAGCACAGGTATAACCAACAAACACCTGCCATATAGAGACCACATAAGGTGCAGACACCAGCTCAGGTATAACCTACAACACCGCCATATAGAGACCACATAGAGTCCAGACACCGAGCACAAGGTATAACCTACACACCACCATAAAAAAAGAACAAAAAAAAAAAAGAAAAAGAAAAAAAAAAACCCACATACAGGTCAGCACACCTAGCTCAGGTATACTACAACACCCGCCATATAGAGACACATATAGGTCAAACCAGCTCAGTATAACCTACTACACCCGTATATAGAGACCAAGCCATAGAGTGTCAGCAACACCAGCTTCATTATATCCTACAACACTTGCCATATAGAGACCACAATAGAGGTCAAGACACCAGCTCAGGTAGAACCTACAACACCGCCATATAGAGTCCCGACATAGAGGTCATAACACCAGCTCAGGTTATAACCTACAACACTGCCTATATAGAGACCACATATAGGTCAGACACCAGCTCAGGTATAACCTACAACACTGCCACCATATAAGACCACATAGAGGTCATATACCAGCTCAGTATAACCTTACAACACCACCATATAGAGACCACATAGAGGTCAGACTCAGCTCGGTATAACCTACAACACTGCCATATAGAGACCACATAGAGGTCAGACACCAGCTCAGGTATAAACCTAACAACAACACCAGCCATATAGAGACCAACATAGGAGGTCAGACACCACCTCAGTTATAACCTACAACACTGCCATATAGAGACCACATAGAGTTCAGACACCAGCACAGGTATAACCAACAACACCGCCATATAGAGACCACATAGAGGTCAGACATCCACTCAGGGATAAAACCTACAACACTGCCTATAGAGACCACATAGAGGTCAGACACCAGCGTCAGGTATAACCACAACCACTGCCATAATAGATACCACATAGAGGTCAGATACCAGCACCGGTATAACCTACAGACACCACCATATAGAGGACCACATAGAGGTCAGAACTCCAGCCAGGTATAACCTACAACACTGCCATATAGAGACCTCATCGGATTCAGACCCAGCTCAGTATAACCTACAACACCGCCATATAGAGACCACAAAGAGGGTCAGGTGAACACCAGCCTCAGGTATAACCTACAACACTGCCATATAGAGACCATTCACATAAGGTCAGAACACCAGCTCAGTTAGTGACCTACAACACTGCCAAATAGACGAACCAAATAGAGTCAGACACTATCTCATAGAACCTACAACACCACCATATAGAGACCAAATAGTGGTCAGACAACCAGCTCAGGTCCACATCCCATTACAATATAAAAAATAAACCCTGAAATGAGGACTACCGGAGACGTCTTTGAACTGGGTAGTTTTTCCTCTACTCTTGCGTCGTTCTTTCTTTTTCCCTTCTCTGCTGCATACCGTTCCACACCGCCTTGAGGACTCGTCCCGGCCACAACCATCCCGTGCAAGAAATTATACACAAAATAACTTAGAATCCTCATTTTTCAAGCATCTCTTTTTTACCTATTCCCACCTCTTACAAACTTCCCAGGGGTAAGGAGAGCGGGTACAAGCCTAGTTCCTAAGGATTGGGAGTGTGGGAGAGGCCCCAGGTAACTAGATACGGCCTTCTTTAGGTAGGTATGCGCCCCCGCTGGATAAGTTGGTAGGCCAGCCCCGAGGTAGTATTGGGTGGGTTCCTAGCCATGGGTGGGTGAGGTAAATAGCCCCCAGGTAGCATAAGCGTGGCTACAGTTAGGAAAGTTAGATTAGGCTACAGTTAGTTTAAGTGTACCCCGGATTAGGTTAGCTGTAAGGTATGTTGTTGTGAGACCCAGATTAGTTAGGCTGTAGTGTAGGTGGTTTCCCCAGTAAGTGTAAGCCTGGTATGGTTGTTAGGGTCCCCTTAAGGTACTATACAGTTAGGGGATCTCCTTTAGGTAGTATATTCAGGTAGTTAGGTTCTCCTTTAGTACTATACAGTTTGGGTCTCCTTTAGGTAGTATACAGGTAGTTAAGGTGCCTCCTTTAGTAGTGTGCAGGAAAGTTCAGGGCCCCCCATTTAGTTACTGTTGTAGGTAGTCGAAGAGCCCTTATATTTAGGTAGCCAGGGCCCCCTTTAGTAGTAATTGGCCACCCTGTAGGTAGTCAGGGCCCCCATTGTAGTCAGAGCCCCCCTTAGATTGCCAGGCCCTTCCCATGTAGTGAACAAGGTACCCCGCTTCTCCCCTTTTATCAGGGCCCCCCAGTTAGATAGCCAGGGCCCACCCCTGTAGTAATTCCCAGGGCCCCCATGTAGTACAGGGCCCCCTTTGTAGAGAGGGCCCCCCCATGTCGTAACCATGGCCGCCCCATGTAGTTAGCCAGGGCCCCCCATGTAGTCAGGGCTCCTATATGAATCCAGGGCCCCTCTTGTAGCCAAGCCCCCCCTTGTAGCCAGGGCCCCCTTTTGTAGCCAGGGCCCCACTATTAGCCAGGACCCCTTTTTGTAGCCCGTACCCTTTTTGTATCTAGGGCCCCTATTAGTCAGGGCCCCCCGCTACTAGTCAGGGCCCCCCCTCTAGTAGTCAGTTCCCGACCCTGGTAGCCAAAGGACCCCCCTAGGAGTCAGTGGCCGCCCCTAGTAGCCAGAGGACCCCCCCTAGTAGCCAGGACCCCCCTAGTAGCCAAGGACTCCCCCTTGTAGTCAGGGCCCCCTAATAGGTAGCCAGGGACCCCTTTGTAGAGAGGCCCCCCATGTAGTAGCCAGGTCCCCCCATGTAGTTAGCGCAGGGCCCCCCTTGTATCAGGGCCCCCTATAGGTAGCCAGTCCCCCCCCTATGTAGCCAGGTGCCTCCCTTTTGTAGCCAGGGCCCCCTTTTGTAGCCAGAGCCCGCCTAGTACCAGGGCCCCCTTTTTGTAGCCATGATCCCTTTTTGTAGTCAGGGCCCCCCTCTAGTAGTTCAGGGGCCCCCCTTTTAGTCATGCCCCCCTTGGTAGTCCAGGGCCCCCCTTATGTAAGTCCAGTGCCCCCCTTGTAGCCAGTCCCCCTTTTAGTCAGGGCCCCCCTATAAGTCCAGGTCCCCCTTTTGTAGCCAGGTCCCGTCTCCATGTATGAGGTAGCAAGGGCCACCCTTGTATCAGGCCCCCAGTAGATAGCCAGGGGCCCCCCTGTAGGTAGTCAGGGCCCCCCTATAGTTAGCCAGGCCCCCTTTGTAGAGAGGAGGCCCCCCATGTAGGTACCAGGGCCCCCCTTGAAAGTCAGGGCTCCCTAATAGTAGCCAGGGCTCCCTATAGGTATCCAGGCCCCTCATGTAGCCAGGCCCCCCTATAGTCAAGGGCCCCCTTGTAGCAGTGCCCCCTAGGTAGTCAGGGCCCCTTGTAGCCAGGTCCCCCCTCCCCTCTAGTAGTCAGCCCCCCTCTAGTAGTCCAGGGCCCCCCTTTGTAGCCAGGACACCCCCCCAGTATTCAGGCCACCCTTTTGTAGCCAGGGAGGCCCCCCTCTAGTAGTCAGGGCCCCCCCCTATAGTCCAGGGCCCCCCTATTTTGTAGCCAGGTCCCCCTTTTGTAGCCAGGGCCCCCCTATTAGTCAGGGCCCCCCGCTAGTAGTCAGGCCCCCCTTGTAGGCCAGGGGCCCCCCCTCTAGTAGTCAGGGCCCCCCCTTGTAGCCAGGCCCCCCTCTAGTAGTCAGGGCCCCTGTGGGTAGTTTAAAAAATATAAAACAACAAACAGCCACTTACCTACGTGCTCGGGCTCCCTGCTCCGGCCGCCAGCCAGCTGTACTGCTTGCCCTGCATGAAGGCGGCGCGTAAGTGACGTCACCCGCGCGCCTACGCAGCAGTAGGGTCCGCGCCCGCAGGCTGAGGGCCTAATGCGTTCACAGCCCTGCGGGGAGATCAGGGAGCGCAGCGCTAAGTGGCGGCAGTGCCCTGCTTGACAAGCACCCGTGCGAGCCCCGGGATACGTGGACATTAGTCCCCCGGCTACACGGGCCCGGTCTCTGGGCGCACGCGGACGCAGGTACCAGGGGCGTCCAGGGACCGTTATGCGCGGTCCGGGCCCCGGGAAGCGACGGCACTTGCTCCGGGCCCACAGCAGTCTCGGTGGGGGACGCTACCGGGGGGATTCCCCTGTCCCCCGGCGGCCCAGTCCGAGCCCCTGTATATTAGATCGATAGATAGATAGATAGATAGGAGGATAGATAAGATAGGATAGATATATTAGATAGATAGATAATAGATAGATATTGGGATAATAGATATGAGATAGATAAGATAGGAGATAGATATAGGATAGATAAGATGAGAGATAGATAGATAGATAAAGATATATAATTAGATATAGATAGAATAGATAGGGGTAAATAGTTAGATAAGAGATAGAAAGATAATAGATAGATATATATGAGATAGATATATATGAACTAGATAGACTAGATAGATAGATAGATAATATATAGATAGATAGATAGATAGATAGATAGTGAGATATTAGATAATGGATAGGATTGAGAGAGATGTATGAGAGAGATATGTTAAGAGATCATATAGATATATGAGAGGATATATGAGAGAGATAGATAGATAGATATGAGATAGATACATTTGGGATAGATTGATAGTTAGATAGATAGATAGATAGATAGATATGTGATAGATAGATAGATAGATATATAGATAGATAGATAGATAGATATGATATAGATAGATATTGATAGATAGATAGATAGATAGATAGATAGATAGATGATGAGATAGATAGATAGATATAGAAAGATAGATAGAGATAGATAGATAAGATATGAGATAGAATAGATTGAGAATAGATAGATAGATAATAGATATGAATATGAGAGATAGATACAATAGATAGATATGAATAGAAATAGATAGATATGAGATTAGATAGATATGAGATAGATAGAAAGATAATAGATAGATAATAGAATAGATAGATAGATAGATAGATAGATAGATAGCAATAAGGTAAAATATAGGACCACGGCGCTCTCGGAGAATGGAAGATTAAACACTTAACTATATAAAACTATATAAAAGTGTTTATTGTTTAAAAAGAGAGATAAAATCTCATAGTAAAACACTAAAACTTGACGCGTTTCGCATGGTATACCCATGCTTCATCAGAAGTGCAAACTGCAACTCCACATAGCCGGTTAATATAATGGTCTAATTGAATGTTAATTATGTAATCAGGATGTTTGTTCAATCAGAGTTCGTGTTGTGAAATTCAAATTGAAAGAACAACTGCCAGTGGATAATAGCCACATCCGTCACAAAGCAATGCAATATAGTCCATGCAAATAAAAAGGTCATATGATTTTCTAAACATTCAAACTAGGAACATATAATTATCCTGCATTTAAAAACCGAGTAATATCATTTACAAATCACCCTAATGTCTTTTGTTCCTTAACGCATTTAACATACGTTCAGTGCACTCCCCGCAACTGTTTATTCCATCTCGTGCTTGTTGTTCTTATCATGTAGATGTCAGTCTATAACTATCCGAATGAGGGAGAGCCTTATATTTGATCATATGAGTTATTTCTCAGTTGTAACATATATATCGCTACTCCTAGGTAAGATGCGGTTAACATAAATAAACTAAAAAACCCATGTCTTTGTGACGGATGTGGCTATTATCCACTGGCAGTTGTTCTTTCAATTTGAATTTCACAACACGAACTCTGATTGAACAAACATCCTGATTACATAATTAACATTCAATTAGACCATTATATTAACTGGCTATGTGGAGTTGCAGTTTGCACTTCTGAGGAAGCATGGGTATACCATGCGAAATGCGTCAAGATTTTATGATTTAACTATTAAGTTTATCTCTCTTTTTCAATAATTAAACACTTTTATAAAGTTAAGTGTTTAATCTTCCATTTTCGAGAGCGTGCTGTCCTAATAATTACCTTTATTGCTATTTAAATTCAACCGCGTGTCTGTGCTACACGAGGGATCGGTGACACCTCGCTGCCGATACGGGGAAATCGAAAGGAGAAATCACGCTTTAGTGAAGTTGTGCTCAGCTAAACGCACTACTCTTCTAGGTAATCACAATATACCTAAATACTGAATATTGTCGTTTTCATACTTTCAACAATATTGCGCCTTGTCAATTACCTTTTTTTACATATTCTAAAAATATAAAGATATAGAAAGTGAAAGATATGAGGATAGATTGATACATAAAATCTAGAGTATATAGATTACATTGATAGTATAGATAATAGATAATATGAGATATGATAGATAAGTTAGATAGAAGGGAATATGAGATAGATAATAATAGATAGATAGGATGGTAGAAAGATAGATAAAAGATAGATATGAGAAATATAAGGGATAGAAAGATAAGATAATATATGGGATAGATAGATAGATAGATAGATAGATAAAATAGATAGATAGATAGATAGATAATGAGATAGATAGATATGAAGATTGATAGATAGGAATATATAGGATAGGAGATATAAAAAAATTATGAGAGATAGATAGATAGATAGATATATATGATATATATAGGAGATAGGAATTAGAAAGAAAAGAGATAGATAATATGAGATAGATATGAGATAGATATGAGACTAGATAGATAAGGAGAAGGAGATATTATAGATAGATAGATAGATAGATAGAGATAGATAGATATGATATATAGATAGATAAATAGGTTAGATAAGATATGAGATAGATAGATAGAGGTAGATAGATTGTTACCTGAAATTCACCGTCCACCAACAGAACTTTCCCACTGGACATAGATCCCCGGTGATGCCATCATTCGGGTTTGCAGCCTCCGCCCTCCCGATGCACCAGTACCCGGGCAGGCAGCGTCCCGATGGTTGTGTGAGTCCCTCGTCTGCACAGTAGTGACCGGGGGGACAGGCGCGGCACTCGCCTGCAGAGGACACAGAATTTTGTGCATTTTTTGGTGATAGAGGATACATTGTTCTTCTAATTTCTCCGCACACTTGTATAGTACAGACCTTGTGCTGCCAGCTGCCTGCTGTTGCTGTAGGTTCCCCCGCGGACACCTCTGTTCTGCTCCGGACTGACTTCCTGGGGGGCAGACGCTGCCAGCAGGGCACGGCTGAGGAGTGGTGACCCCGCCAGGCTCGGCCGCGCCGCAGTAGAATCCCCCAGGGCAGACTTTGCAGCTGGATTCTCTCTCCAGGTCTTGAAAAAATCCTTTATACAGAAAAAAGACAATAAGAATTCCTGGAAGAGCAGGAAATACATAACGTACAATGTAAGGGAGACGCACCGTGTGTGCAGGGCCGAGGAGCGGGGGCGCCGGCCGGGCAGCAGTGACCCCTCGGACAGGAGGACCCGGTGATGCCATCGACAGGCGACTCAGAGGCCGCTCCCGACACACAGAAGAATCCGGCAGAGCAATTCCCTGCAGAGCAAAATGGTGAATAAACTAAATGACCTCTAACCGGGGTTCAAGTGACAGAACTGTGCACCGACCTGAGACGTGCGAGGACGCTTCTCCGCTGCAGAACTTCCCTGCAGGACACGGCAAGCAGGACTCAAGCGACGACTTCCCCACGTGCGGCTGGAAGGTGCCCGGGGGACAAGGCAGGGGTCCTCCGCTCCCAGGAGGACAGAAGTACCCCGCAGGGCACGGACCCCCACTGGCACCATCTGCAGGATTCGGGAGCCGCGCATTCACCGCGCAGTAATATCCGGGCAAGCATTGTTCTGAGGGGGATGAAAGTCCTAAAAACAGATCAGGGTTAGAAGCATCAACTGGGGGCAGAGACCCTGCTAATCCAGCATCGAGCCGAACCAGTCTCTGCCCCACCAGATGAACAGCAGCTCAACACCCGTCTCTCTACAGCTCCCTAACCTGTGCTTCACTGTAAGGGAGGGAGGTACAGGTGCTGCAAAACTACCTAAAAGTGACTACAGGAAAAGGAATGTATGTTCAGTGACTGCACCAGCAGAATAGTGAGTGCAGCTCTGGAGGATAATACAGAATGTAACTCAGGAGCAGTACAGGATAAGTAATGTAAGTATCAGAGACTGCACCATCATTAATAGTGAGCGCAGCACTGGAGGATAATACAGAATGTATAACTCATGTAGCATTACCGGATAAGTAATTATGTAAAGTGACCTGCAACAGCAGAATAGTGAGCGCAGCTCTGAAGGATAAGTACAGGATGTAACTCAGGATCAGTACAGGATAAGTAAATATATGTACACAGAGACTGCACCAGCAGAAAAGATGAGTGCAATCTCTGGAGGATAATACAGGATGTAACTCCTAGGTGCAGTACAGGATAAGTAATGTAATACAGTGACTGCACCCAGCAGACTATGAGCGCAGCACTGAGTATTATATACAGGAGTTGGAACTCATGATCTGTAACAGGATAAGTAATGGTATTTTACATGACAGCACTCAGCAGAATAGTGAGCGCAGTCTCTGGAGGATAATACAGGATGTTACTCAGTATCAGTACAGTATAAGTAATGTATAGTGTACGGGACTGCACCAGCAGAATATGAGCGGCAGCTCAGGAGGATAATACAGGATGACACTCAGGATGCATACAGATAAGTAATGTTATTGTACATGGACTGCACCAGCAGAATAGTGAGCGCAGCACTGGATGATAATACAATGGATGTAACTCAGGATCAGATACAGGATAAAGTAAGTATGTACAAGAGACTGCACCAGCAGAATAGTGAGTGCAGCTCTGGGAGGATAATACAGTAATGTAACTCAGTGAACAATACAGTGATAAGAATTATGTACAGAGACTGCACCAGCAGAATATGAGTGCAGCTCTGGAGGATATACAGGATGTAACTCAGGACTGTACAGATAAGTCAATATGTTTACACAGTGACTGCACCATCAGAATAGTGAGCACAGCTCTGGAGGATAATAACAGATTTTGTAAACTCAGGATCAGCTACAAGGATAAGTAATGAATTTTACAGAGACTGCAACCAGCAGAATAGTGAGCGCACTCTGAGAATAATACAGGATGTAACTCAGTAATCAGACAGGAGAAGTAATCGTATGTACAGTGACAGCACCAGCAGAATAGTGATTGCAGCTCTGAAGTATAATACAGGAAGAACTCAGATCAGTACAGATTAATTAATGTGGTGTACATGACTGCACCAGCAAATAGTGAGTGCAGCTGTGGAGGATAATACATTATGTAGACTCAGGAACAGTACAGGATATAGTAATGTAATGTACAGAGACTGCACCAGCAGAATAGTGAGCGCAGCTCTGGAGGATAATACAGGATGTAACTCAGGATCAGTACAGGATAAGGTTAGTTCTATAGGTGGTAATGGAGTGAACATTTACTATAGTTTCTCCTTATATTCTCCTTTCTATACATAGTAAATTCTAAACCTTCTGTATCAACATTAAATTGACATGAAATTCAATGCTCGGACTTGAAGGTTTCTATTATATCCCAGCCTCCATCATTTACACTTGGTGTCAGAAGTGAGATCAGCAGAATACCTGGCCGCGCACAGGCCCAGCCTCCGGGACAGGGTGAACATTCTTCTCTGGACATTATTCCGGTCTGGTTGCTGAATGTGCCAGTCGGACATGGGTGCTGTCGCCCATATTCTGTTCCCTCCACACAAAAATAACCCGCTGGACATTCCTTGGGTGTATAATAATTTTCGGAGGCAATTTCATGGACTTCTTCTCTTGGTGTCAATGGGCCACAAAACCTATTAACATAGTAAATTACATGTTAAAACCAAATTAACCCCAAGCCTTAACCTGCACGCTGCACACAGATGGAGGGGGCTATCTGACTAATAGAAAATTAATGAACCCATTTTTACACTTAACTGTGAGTAAATTAAAGAAAAATGTAAAAGAAAAACTGTAGGACAGGTGGAGACTATAATAACATATTAGGGTATTAGGCTCCGTATCTGTTTGGCTGCAGTGTTAGTTAAGGAAGAGTCCAAAAATGTTTGTGCCCCTGCAAAGCAAGAGGATATGAATGAAAGGTGACAACCTCCAACCTTACACCCCGGTGAAGACCTGCACGGGCTCTTACATTCAGGTAATGGAAACTTGACCATTAGGTAGCAGCACTTACTTCCCTGCAGGGCACAGCTCACACTGACTTTGACCAATCTTATCCTGAAATTGGCCCATGGGACAGGCTCTAGGCTCGGAGCTTCCAGGAGGGCAGTGATGACCGATAGGGCAAATATGATCTGAAGAACAGACAACAGCCATACATTACGAATTAGCTACAAGATGTTTTGTAATACAACCCCCCTTCCTGTTCAGACTGTGGGTAGTTCTACAGCAGTGACTGACATTTCAGCTCTGCTGTTTCTAGCTCAGCCTGTTAGAGGTACATTAGTG
>JAODAL010023453.1:0-62660 GCA_025379985.1 Phyllomedusa bahiana
TTTTTGACACGTTTTCCACCTTTAAAAAAGGCGTTTTTTTTTTCCTATTCATACCCTGCTGCAGGAGCGGAGGCCCAGATTTCTCGCGATCTTCGATCTGTTTCCTGGATTTTCCCGTTCTTGCTTCGCTTCCTCTGTCGGGCATTTGCCCAAAGTTGCTTGTCGGAGGGGCCCCGGGAACTTCTTTTGCGATCTTCGCCCGTTTCCCGCTGTTCGGGGCCTGCCACTTCGCGGCCCCCGGAGCATTTAGACCAAAAAAAAAGGCGCTGCCCGGGGAGCTGCCGAGCGCCCGTTTTTTGGCACCCGGTTGGTACATGCCTGGACATAGAGCGCCCGGCCCCCGCCCGGAACGCCCCACGCGCCCCACCGGCCCATCCCCCCTTGCCCCGCCCCTTCATGCGGCCCGCAGCCGAAAGGGGCGAACGCGGGGTCCGACACGGTTTTCGGGGGGGGAGGCGCATTTTTACACCAAAAAACAGGCGAAAAACCCCCCGTTCATAAGGGCCCCCTTGTTTGGGATTATGGATCAACCAAAACAGTTTAAAAACAAATTAATGAAACTGCCCTGGATAAAAAGATGGTTCACTCTTCTTCCACTTCCGGCAATAGTGCAAGTGGATGTAAGCAGTGTTGGCTCTCCTTATCTGCCCTACTGAAAACATCATTAGCTGCTTTGGAAGCACAGACCAGTTCCCCTGTGTGCCTTGGAAACATCTCCCCTCCCAACTGGTCTGCTCGATGGGCAGATAACTCCTCCACAGCGACCATAAAGTAAGTGCCTCATAGAGCCCTTGCATGCCATGTGACAATTTCTAAATGACACTGGATGAGGGAATCTTTTGGAGGTAGATGAGGACTCCCTGCATGAAAAGAATACATAGCCCTTCATATTGATGTCGGGAGCGGGCCCAGACACATCGCCCTGATCTTCAGAGAGAAAACTCGCGGGCACCCCGACTCAAATTTATGAGAAGTCAGACCCCCTCCAAAGGTAGGGTTTTTAGCTAAATGTAAATGTTAAAAAAATGACAATGACCCCTTAAACTCAAAATTTAAAAAATATGCACAAACCCCATTTCACGTAAATTCCCTTTGAAGATCTTGAGAACGTTCCGTGGTTTAAATTTTCAGGTTGGGGCCTCCCTGAGTCTGTTAAACAGAAGGATATTCAAGAACTATGCCAGGTAGAACTGCCTAATGCTATGGGCATAAACCACAGCTGCTGTACAGAAAGTGAACATCGTGTCTGTCCTGAAGTTGATTCTTCAATGGAAGCGGGAAACCACTCAAGTCAGAGAAACCACACTGTGATCGTGAAATTTCTCAACTTTAATGAAAAGGTGGAAATTCCATAGACATAGATTCCCTATGTTTGTGTGGGACCACATAGTACTTCTTTTCAAGGACTTTCTATGGAAGTCTCATAAAGATGAAGAGCTTTCAGTAAGATCTGCACTGCTCTTTTTCAATAGAAAGTAGGATTACAGATTATATATCCCATGAGAATTAAGGTTTTAAACCCCAAAGGAACCCAAGTTCTAGATTCAAAAGGATGGGGAATTGAGGGAAAAAAGAATACTGGCCCTGGTAGCTGGGGGGGTCCTCTTCCATTCCTGAAGATCATCCAGACAAGTCAAGTGACAAAAGGTCTTCAGATGTGGCCTTCGCTTCTCTGTCTCCAAAAAAACATTGGATTCCGAAGAAAGAAATTTGCCTTTCATCAGGATGCCCTAAATTCCCATTTTTGGACCCCTGATTTTTGGATGTCTTCAAAATGTTCGTTTTTTTTTATGTATTTTGTTATTTATCTTATCAACTTTTTTCTAAAGGGTTTAACTCATATGTCAGTTTTTATGGTGGGGATCTTGGACATAGTTTTAATACCTATTATGGAAGTTTTCTGCACTAGAAAAAAGGAAGTTGCTTTAACGCGATTAAAGGGATGTTGCGGTTTTTATCACCCTTTTGCTTTATATTGTATTATTGTATGTTCATTCATTTATTTGTCACTGGGATATTTTCCCATTTTGTTTATTGTAAGTGTGCTTCCTCTCTTGGACTCTGGCATTGACTTCTCCCTTCCCCCCTTGTCAAGAGGATGGAAAACCCTCTTGGTCCCTTTCAAAATTTTTAACCCCATAAAAGTTTCTCTTGGAAAAAGGGGTCCCTTCCCCAAATAAGCGACTAAAGTCAGACATCTGAAATGCTTGCATCCCATTTTCTTTGGTTATAAAAAGGGGGGGTAAAATCCAGTTTCCCCCAAAGTATTTGGGCCAATGGGGGAAAATGGAGTATTTTTAAAAACTTAAAGGATTTTTGAAAAATATCAAATTTATCCTAATCCTGGAAGGGGAAAACTGAACTTTTCCCTTGACCGGTTTTAAGATGGAAAAAAGTAGTCTTTGTTCACTCCCTAATCCATCTACCAATAAGGCGAAAGATAAAGTATTGCAGGCCCTTTTAGGACTCACAGGCTTGCATGATAGCTGGAGAGATATGAACCCTGATGGTAGGGAATATTTTTCCCCCATTCACCCGTCCTGGTCCAGACTAAATTACCTACTAGTGTTGGATGGTCTTCACAATAGGGTTGAAAACACTAATATCCTGGACACGGTAATCTCAGACCATTCCCCAATATCAATAGATATAGCTGAGACATACTCCATATGGAAGTTTCCTTCTTACCTAGCCAAGACGGATTCTTTTGCAGCATTGATTCGGTCATGGTGGATGGATTTCACCAAAACCAATCAGAGTTATCTCCCAGATGCATCTCTTTACTGGGCCACAGCCAAAGTAAATGGGTAGAATAATCGCTTACATTTTTCCTCCGTGGGGAAATGATTCTTCCATTAAACAGCCCCAGAGAAGTGAAGGATTTCCCAAAAAATTTTTTAATTAACACATCGTGAAAAACAGGAAATATTGGTAAAATGCCAATAAAGACTATGATCTCTGGGCTAAACATTTGGACCTCTGACCTTATAACTTATGGGGTGGGACAATCTTTTGAATACCCTTTTTAAAGTGGAAAAACATCTAAAAGATGGCCCCAAACTCAATAAAAATTATGGGTTTAATACTCAAAAAAAAAAATCGTGAAATTGGCATGAGTAATATTTCAAAATAATTCACAAATTCCCTTTTTAAACTTTTTTTTTATCCCTTCACAAATTCCCCGTGGCTCCCGAGTTTCTCAAAATTGACCCCTTTAAAATGGATATGGAATACAACAAAAAGTTAACAGTTTTTTAAGTTTTTAATTTTAAAAAGACAGATAAAAAACGTGTTGCTGAATTCAAGGTTATTTCGATTGGGTCAATTGGGGATGGTTTATTTCGTTTTAGATGAGTACCCCTATAACTCGAGTATAAGCCCAGTTTTTTTAGCCCAAAAAATGAGCTGAAAAACTCTACCTCGGCTTTATCGAGTCACTGTCGGCGCTCGGGGCCGATGGCCCGGGGCCCCACAGGGCGCTTCAGTTAAAGACTCCTCAGGGGGCATATAACTGAATGCCCAGTACAGCGCACGTGTCCGGGGCTGCGCTGGCCCGGGCACTGTCCGCGTCCCTTACTACATGGACTTCCCCGGAGCGCATATAAGTGAAGGGTACCCCTGCGGGGACAGAGCGAGGGCCCCTGTCTGCGTGGACTCCGGGAGTCTGCGGCCGCCCGCGTTTCCGGGCACCCGGCAGGTGTGTCATCCGCTGGTGCGCGGCCCGTACGTCCCCGCCCGGCCGAGAAGTGCAGGAATCGCGCGGGAGGCCCGGGGCAGGAGGGGGGGAGCGGGAGGGAACGGACGCGGGGGAGCCGGTAATATTGTTTTTGATTTTTTTAAAATGCCTATGGCCCACAGCTGCCTTTAAACCTGCCCCATATCGCCACACCGGCTTTCAGTGCCTTACCCGTACAAATGGCCCCAACCTTCAGCTGGCCCATACCTGTCTACGTGGCCCTATAACCCGCCTACAGCTGGCCCTTTAAATGCCCTAAGTGGCCCCCATACCGCCCACAGGGCCTATACTCCTACAGTGGCCCCATACTGCCTACAGCTGCCTTACCCGCCCTATTGGCTACAGCGGCCATACAACTGCCTTACATGCCTACAGTGGCCCCTTTCCGCCTAAATGCCCCACGCGGCCCTTACCTGCCCCGGATGCCCATCCCCGCCCCACGCCAGCCTTACCTGCCCACAGCGGGCCTTTTCCTGCCCTACAGCCAGCCCTATCCTGCCACACCCGGCCCCAAAACCCTGCCCAAAAACCGGCCCTATCCGCCCTAACCTGCCCTATACCTGCCTACACTGGCCCAAAACCTCCTACGCTGGTATACTCCACAGCGGCCCTTTCCCGCCTCCAGCTGGCCCTATTCCGCCACAGTGGCCCCATACCGCCTACACCCTGCCCTATACCTGCATGGGGGGCCCAAAAACCTGCCTATTAAATGCAAAAGGGGCCATATACCTCCTAACCCCGCGTATGGGGCCAAATACCTCCTATAACTGTTTGGGGGAATTAATGCCTATTACCTGCCCATGGGGCCCCTATACCCCTAACCTGCATATAGGGGGCCATAAACCCCTTATTATTGCCTATGGGGGACATTAAATGCCCATGTAATTTTATTGTATCCATTTTTTATTTTAAAATTTACCGTAGCCTGCATTTTCTCCCTAGGCTTTTAATCGGTCATTAAGTTTTCCCGTTTTAGTGGGGGGCCATCTTATTTTCTCGGGTCGGTTAACCCGGATATACGGATTTAAGTCAAATCCCGCGGGAATTCCAACTTTTAAATACTCGTCGATGGAATAACCCTTTCAAACAATGATAGATACATCCATCATAATGATCTGTTAGTGCCCACAAGATCATTATGCTTCTTAACCATAAATGAATACTGCAGTTGTACCCACAAGATCAGGGGAAGTTTAGCTATAACATACAGTCATATAGAAGATGATTCTGATCCTAGTAAATTAACCCTTTAGATGCCATGATCAAGAGTGACTGCAGCATCTAAAGTGATGAAGCCTCTATTGTTGGGTTAACATGGCAGATGGGGACCTAACAAAGGCCTCTAGGTCTGCCATCAGTATCTGCCTAAAACAATTGGTGGGGTTTTCCAACATTTTTGGAAATGTACATGAAAGCTTTGTGACTAAAAAAAAAAGTAAAAAAAAGTACGGTTATTGTGCCAAAATGAAAAACTTATCAAAAAAAAAAGGGGGTAAAAGATTGACATTTATCAAAAATTTTCCCTTGAGATCATGGCAGCAAATCTATTTTGTAAAATTAAGGACCCCATTCTTTAAGATGCTCATTGTTTTGACTTGCCTGAAATGCTGTGAAAACCAGAGATATTATAATAACACAACAGGATATTTTTTTAAGAAACATTCCAGGTTATGTGATGCCTAATGCAAAGGTGGGCTAAAACGGAATTAATTGAATGTATGCATCATGCACTATCCTTTTGAGCCCCACACTAGCCATAAAATAGTGTAAATGTTTTGCGTGAAGTAGTTTGCCTTTAATTACAAGTTAAGGCTAGACAAATTTATATATATTCTGTATAGATTTATATATATTCTGTATAGATTTATATATTATATTATAATATATATATATATATATATATATATTATATATATATATATATATATAATATATATATATATATATATATATATTATGCACAGATGGCAAAAGTGAACAAAAGGCTATTTGCCATAAATCTCTGTGGGGGAAAAAAAAACCCTGCCTAATATTATGTAGGCCCCCTTGTGCTGCAAAAACAGCATTGAACCATCAAGGCATGCACGAGACCCTTGATGTCGTCCTGTGGAATCTAGCACTAAGACACTAGTATACAAACAAGTCCTGTAAGTTGCAATATGGGGCATCTATGTATAGGTCTTTTTACTACATGCTTGATCAGCTTGAGATCTGGAAAACTTGGAGGCCACGTCAACACCTTGAACTCTTTGTCATGTTCCTCAGTTCATTTCTGAACAAGTTTTTCAGTGTGGAAGGATGTATTTATACATCTGAAGGAAGCCACTGCCAGGGGCATAACAGGAGAAGCCTGGGCTTTATAGCAAACTTTTGGATGGGAGCCCCGACCATAAACATTTACCAGTACCTCTTAATAATAGTCCTTTAGTTACTAGATAATACAAAGAGCATATAACTCACCATACATGTATACATATAGTATATACCTCACCATCAGACTGCTACTAGACAAATCCCACTACCATGACCAACATTACCAATAACAATACTACATGAGGACCCTATTATACCACAGAACATGACCACAAATTACCACCACATAGGGACTGAATAAAACCACTATACTACTACTGAATAAAGATATACCGTATATACTCGAGTATAAGCCGACCCGAGTATAAGCCGAGGCACCTACTTTTGCCCCAAAAAACGGGAAAACTTATTGACTCGAGTATAAGCCTAGGGTAAAAAAATTCCAGCAGCTACTGGTAAATTTTAAAAATAAAAATGTATGCCAATAAAAATAAATAGGCAGTTTAAAGTCACCCATAGGCAATAATAGGCAGATTTTATGGCCCTATATGCAGTATAGGCAGTATATGTCCCAAAAGGCACATATATGGCCCCATAGGCATGTAATAGGCAGTTATATGTCCCCAAAAAGCAGATTATAGGCAGGTATATTTGGGCCCCATACGCAGGTAATAGGCAGGTATATGGCCCCATAACCCCAGGTTAGGGCCGGCTGTAGGCAGGTATAGGCAGTATAGGCAGCTGTAGGAGGTATATGGGCCGGTGTAGGCAGGTATAGGGCAGGTAAGGCAGCTGTAGGCAGGTATAAGGCAGGTATAGGCAGCTGTAGGCAGGGTAGGGCAGGTATAGGGGCCAGCTGTAGGCAAAGGGAAAAAGGCAGGTATATGGCCCCAAACGCAGGTATAGGGCAGGCTAAAGGCAGGTATAGGGCAGGAAAAGGCAGCTGTAGGCAGGTATGGGGCCGGCTGTAGGCAGGTATAGGGCCGCTGTTAGGCAGGTATAGGGCAGGTATAGGCAGCTGTAGGGAGGTATAGGGCAGGTAAGGGCCGGCTTGTAGGCAGTGTAAAGGCAAACTGTAGGCAGTATAGGCAGCTGTTAGGCAGGTATAGGGCCGGCTGTGGCTGGTATAAAGGCAGCTGTAGGGAGGGATAAGGCAGGTATAGGGAGCTGTAGGCAGGTATAGGGCCCGGGTGTAGACAGGTATAGGCAGGCTTAGGGCAGTAAAGGGCCGGCTGTGAGGGCAGGGGATAGGCAGCTGTAGGCAGGTATAGAAAGGTATTTGGCCGGCTGTAGGCAGGTATAGGGAAGTGGGCAGGTATAGGGAGTTTAAAAATAAAAAAACAAAATCATTACCCCGACTCCCCCCGCTGCTCCTTCTCCCTCGCCGCTCCGCCTCCTCGCTGTCCGGCCTCCCGCGCGCTGTCCGTCTTCCCGGCACAGGCGGTGACGTCATCAGGCCGCGCACGCAGCGTGATGACATGCACGCTGCCTGTGCCGGGATCTCAGAACAGTCGCGAGTCTGCGGCCGCCTGGAGGCCACTGCGGAGCACGGAGTGCTCGCTCTCTGCCCCGCAGTGGTATCTCTTCACCTGTGTGCGCTCCGGAGGAGTCGCATATAGGTGAAGGGATCGCGGACAGTGCCCGGGCCGGCGCAGCGCCCGGACACTGTGCGCTCACTCGGCATTCAGCTATATGCCCCTCCCTGAGGAGCCGCATATAACTGAAGGCCCCTGTCAGCACTCGGGCCATTGCTGTGCCTGAGTGCCGGACAGTGACTCGAGTTTTTAAGCCGAGGGGAGATTTTTCAGCACATTTTTTGTGCTGAAAAACTCGGCTTATACTCGAGTATATACGGTATACAATGACAAATATTACTGCAATATATTGACCATTCAGTAGTAACCAGTGAAACCACAGACCTTTTCAGTCTGTAAAAAAACCACCATACAAGGGACCATATAGTGATAGATCCAAGTCCTACACCAGGCTCTGCAGACTGTAATAAACCTCCATACATTGCCCATTAATATTTGGGGTAATTTTTGCAAAGCCTGCTCTGAAGCATGCACGTTGGGCCACAGGCGCACAAGTGTCCCCTCTCCTCGCATGCTTTTGGGGATGAGTGGCACCACGGTCTGCATGTCAGGCTGCAGGCACGCTCTTAATTCAGCCCGGGACTTACCTTGCCACGCTCCTGTTCCCTTGCTCTCCCCTGCTGGTCGGTTTGTGCCGGTTCAGTGGAATTTAAAGGGCCAGCGTGCTGGTAATTGGCTAATTACCGGGCGCTAACACTATGGGCGAGATGTCCGAAAATTGGCGGTGATACGTCAGTTTTTTAGGTGCATTAAATAAGTGTAAAGTGCGGCAGAAAATCCGACCCTATAAAAAATCTGGCGTCAGGTATACCTTTCAAAGTAAACATAATGCGCCTAAAAATTATGCGTTGTGCGCCTCCATAATGAAATGTGCCTATTGAGGCGCATAGTACATCATTACAAGTATATATGTGTTAGGCGCATTACAAGTATGTGTTAGGCACATTTCATATACAGTACTTGTAATGATAAGCTATGAGCCTCCATGCACGATGTGCCTCGATAGGGGCATTACATATGCTTCTAATTATATGTTTTGTGCCGCGATTTGCGCTAATCGCAGCACAAAACATTTCATTGGTAAAGTATGTAATGCCCCTATCGAGGCACCTCGAGCACGGAGGCGCATATCATTACAAGAATATGAAATGTGCCTAACACATACTTGTAATTCACCTAACACATACTTGTAAAATGTGAAATGCGCCTAACACATATACACCTGTAATGATGTGTTATTCGCGTCAATAGGCGCATTTCGTTATGGAGGCGCACAGCGTGTCAGTCCCGGCATATAGTGTGACTAGTTTTGGTGTACGACAGTTCATTTACATGCAAAATATGGCATTAAAAGCTGTCTTAGCGCAATATAGACAAAAAAACTGGCATTGGCGTGTTGGGAAATGTCGCCCTATATCTTCACCTGCCCTGCTTCCTTGATGGATCTATTGTGCCATAGCCTCTAGAGAAACCATTCCTGAGTGTTCTGTTCAATCTTGTACCCTGGCCCTTGCCACCAACCACTGACCACGTTTTGCCCTCTGCCTTCCCTGACCTTTTTGCCTGTCCCCAACTATGAGTTTTCCTGCTTATTCTGTACCATGCTACACCTCATCCACCACCACAATCAAGTCTGGTCAGGGATAGCGTCCTAGGCGTCTCTTGCCGCAGCAAGTCCAAAGCGCCTTGGTGAAAACCAGGAGCCCTTTAGATTCTGCTCCCTGACTCGGCTTACACCACCACTTGCGCTAGCCAAGTGGATCCATTAACTACTGTCCTTATAGTAATTACCAGTGTACACAGGCTCTGAACACTATATATTACCACCATACAGTAATTATATGGTGGTAGAAACCAGTGTACACAGGCTCTGCAGACTGTATATTACCACCATAGAGTGACCATATAATGGTAGAAACCAGTGTAAACATGCTCTGCAGACTTTATATTACCTCCATACAGTGCCCATATAGCGGTAGATATATACACAGGCGCTCTACAGAAATATAAGTTATTACCGTGCAGTTACATCTAGGGACTCAAAGGAGACATTTCTCTGTTGAGTCGTTCACTTTCCAATTTCTTCTCCTTTCTTTAGACTGCCATGATGACTTCTGGTGACCACTTCTTCCTACAGAATTTGCACATAAACATCTTAGTATCTTCCCTTTTACAGAACCTCTTTACCTATTCCTACCTCTGTACAAATTTCCCATGGTTGAAAACTTAGAGGCACAGTCTCCAAGACAGTGGGGAGGAATAGAGGACTAATCCCCTGGAGATTGTACTACATCTATGGCTTGTACCCCTCATATTCCTATTGTATGGTCTGAACTTCTTCCCTTGCCCCTCAGAAGATCAATCGTGGGCATGATGCATGACCTTCAAAGGATGGAGTTAATACTGTCATGCTTTTTGTAGTGCTTCTGTTTTTTTCTACAGATTTCCTCATTGGACTGTGATGAATTTATTGGACAATGCCAGACCAGCATTGAATCAATTTCATTAATTCCTTCCTGATTAAGCCCTTTTTTTTTGTCACGCTCGGTTTTCCCTCCTCGCCTTCCCAGAGCCATAAGTTTTTTATTTTTTCAACTAACATATACAAATGAGGGCTTTTATTTTGCAGGACAAGGTGTACTTTCTAATAGTGTTATTCATATTACCATAGAATTACGGGGGAAACCCACAAAAAAAATTCAAAGTGGGGCAAAACGAAAAAAAATAAAAAAAAAGTCCCTTTTCCCAGTTTGTGGCGTTTTTTTTTTGGCTTTTCAATTTTGGGTAAAATGAGTTTTCTGTTTTCTACGGGTTGATAGTTCCAAAAAAAGTACACCAAACAGAACAGTTTCCTTTATGTTTTGGTACTGTAAAAAAATCCCAAAATTTCTATTTTTGAAATTTGCCCACAAGGCATTTTCTCCGCCAATATTTTTTGTACTAACCCTAGGGGGATTTGGTGGGGGGTTTTTTTTGAGCCTGAAGTGTACTTTTTATTGCTACCAGTTTAGATTACATGCAACCTTTTTGATTAAATTTATTTCAATTTTTAGGGGACGTGAAATGACCAAAAAACCACAAATTTGGCATTGGGAAATTTTTTTTTTCTTTTCCCGTGTTAGTGTCGGGGGTTTTAAATTTTGTTTTATTTTAATAGATGGACTTTTCCGTTGTGGCGAACCCAAAAAATTTTGTAAATTTTTTATTATTTTATTTTTTTTATTTGTAAAAATTGCAAAAGGGGGGATGATTTGAACTTTTAATTTTTTTTCTTTTTTTTACACTTTAAAACATTTTTTTTTTTTACTTTAAATTTGAGTCCTCCTAGGGAGCTTCACCTCAAGGGGGCGTGATCATTTATACAGTAGATACAATGCATTAGGGTGTACAAAGATGGCCTCAGGTAGGTTGGCTGGACCCCACCAGTAATACAGAAAAAAATAATTAACTCACCTCTCTCCCCATTCCCCCAACGCAACCAGTGGCAGGCCGGCTTCTCCAAGTGAAGCCTGGCGTAGACGACACGATGATATGGCATCATTGCGCTGCTCACTTCAGCACTAGTGACCAATACCTTAAGAGCAGAGAACCAGTAATGCTCTCTTGTGATAAGGGCTGAAACCGTTTGCATGTCCTAAGGACACGCAAACAGTTAATCAAGCCGCACAGTATCGGGCATTCTGAGTATGCGACGCTACAGCTGTTTAGGCAGTAGTTCCGCCACTGGCCACTGCCATTAGGGTATAGCATAGGTTTCAGCCATACATAGCACAGAATATAGAGATGGAAGCATCACCCTGCTTCCATCTGCTTAGAACACTCAATGATAAAAGTGTTAAGCAGGATGTTTTACATGATGTTGATTTGTCCACCAACTATTTATTTAAACCTTGCATTACTCAGAAAACAATAATCACTCCCTAAGGTTATTATTGAATCTTACTGTATCCACATATTTAATGGTAAGTATGTGCAGATTAACAACATAATGATGGTATTTTTTCAATATTGTTAATAATTTGTCAACAGTAAAATGTCAGTGATTTTTTTCTCACCAGTGAAAAATCTTTGACTAAAATAACTATTTCCAATTATTAATACCGTGGCAAATAAAAGTCATCATGGAAGGAGCTTGGGAGCTTGCTGTGTATAATATTCCATTCCATTTAATTTCTTGTGAAAATGAACATGTAGATGGATTTAGCTTTAAGAAAATACTTATTGGGGTTTGTCTAAAAAAAAAATTAATTAAATTGGTGCTCCTATCTCACACTTGAATGACATATCAATAAGACCACCTGTCCCACCTCTGAAACCAACACTTATCGCGGGAATAGACTCCCAAAAGTCTCTTTAAGAGTGGAGAGTCAGTCATGCTTGTGCAAGCATTACTCCCCATTCTGTTCAATGGGAGTTTTAAAAGGACTTCCAAACACATTGCTCACCTGTAGTTTGAACTCCCATACAAACGGAATGGAGAGTATGTTGCAAGCGTGTTCGGGAGCCTATTTCTGAGATATTTGCAGGTCCTGAAGGTGAGACCCACAACATTCACACATTTGTAATACCGGCAAGTAGTGAAGGTAAACTGCAACCTGGTGTGATCAATGTATACACCTATCAGAAAAACGGACTAATCACCTAATGGATACCAGTGTTGAAAAAACTTGCAAAACAAACCTCCAATGATGCGCTCAAATCACAATATAAACATTTTTTAGACTTTATTAATGATTAAAAAATACAAGATGAAAAATTTATAAAAATATATATCCATAAACATCCAAAATGGGACTGAAAACCCTTTAGCCCATAAGTAACACATAGCACATGATCATCTATTAAAAAAGCCTGTGCATAAATAGAAATGCATGTGTGTACAAAAGACTATACCAAACCAGACACATCAATAATAAATAGGGATACAAAAACCCAATTTATTATTGGGTGGTGTGCAACTCAACGGACACAGCGAAACGTGCGTTGGGTTGCACACCACCTGGCCCTACCAGGACCATTATAGGGTTAAGTATTTATTATTATATTTATACTATGGTTTTTGTATCCCTCTTTTGTATCCAGCAATGACGTTTTTGACACTCATCTGCACTCTGCACTGATTGGATGGCCGCCAAAAGTGCAGAAAGCAGCTGAAAACTAAACTGAAAATGGCGCGTCGAAGTAGAACTTTACTTGAACGAACAGTAAAATGTTCGGTTCGAGTTCTAAAAATTTGTGAAGTTCTACTAGAACTTAACTTTTCTAGAACAGTTCGATCAAAACTAGGCCCTTCGTCCCTGGCTGCAGCTCTTGGCCCTGTGAAATCTCTAGTGGCCACATCCCTAACTGTTAGGTCTAATCATACACATTGACTTCATTAATGTGTGAGATGAGAACACCCTTTTTAGTTGCCAATAAATACATGATAAAACTTGTCCAAAAGTGTCGCCACCACTGATCTAAAGTTTATGGGGGCATACTCCATGACGGATGTCATAAGAAGGATCGAACATGATGAATTTCATCCTGGTCAATCTTTTGTTTCCATAGTAGATTAACCTTTGGTAAAGATGTCTTAACACTGAAATTATCAGAAGACATTCAGCTGACAGTTATTTAATGTGTGTGGCCACATTTACTGCTCTTACTCTGAGGTTTCCTTATTAATTTCGATGTAGAGAGCATTGAAGGTCATCATTTGCACTGACAGATTCTCAGATCAGGTCAGTTGCTAACACCAGTAAATGAAAGTGAAGTGTAATTATTTTCCTATGTTAATGTAATATATTTACTTCTGTCTTGCTGAAATATCACATAAACAGTGTCATATTTTTAACAAAGAGAAAGAGAATTCCACAATCTCATAAGAGGAATGAATGGAATTACAAGAAGTGTTTTTCATACCAATAAATATTTAATATTTATTTATCTTTAAGGTACTGCTGCCCAAATATAAAGAAGGCATAATCACCTTTTTCCTTCCCTCTGTTTCAGTGCTGGCTTGACGGCATCTCTTCCTGGACTTCTGTTTACCTCCTGGCTATGGTCAAATGGGACGTCACTGGTTGAGATGCTGATAGGCTGTAGTGGTCTTGTACCTCTGCCTTACATCACTGTTCATTGCTTGTATATTTTTTGGACAATCCCTTTAACTTGAAAGGTGCACTTTTTCATCAGCTTCTAAGCAAGGAGAAAAGGGAAAAATAGAGGACAGGAAGCCCCATGTTTCCAGGGAGTCACCAGACCCTTAACCCCTTACCGACCTATGACGTATGAGTACGTCATAGTGCCGGTAAGCGGCTTTGAAACGGGATTGCGGCGTGATCCCGTATCACAGTCGTCGGGTGTTAGCGGCTAATTGCAGCTAACACCCAGCAGTTTCAGCGCGGGAGGGGCGGCGTCACCCGCTAGCGCTGCTTAACCCCTTAGACGCCATGGAAAAGATTAATTAAACACGGTGCCGCACACCGTTCTTCAGCCCGATCGGGACATCAGCGATAAGGCTTGTGAAGGCTCTGATCGCTGCCATGTTCCCGTTTGCCCCACTTTCAGCCATAGGCAGGAAGTGGGGAAACCGCCATCTTTATACAGTCTAATGCATTGCATTAGACTGTATTAACGATCACACCCCTAGTGGTCAAGCACCCACTCAATGTTAAAGTAAAAAAAAAAGAAATACAGTTTTAAAGTACAAAAAACTATTAAAAGTTCAAATCACCCCTCTTTCCCCATTTTACAAATAAAAACAATAAAATAATAAAAAAGTTACACATATTTGGTATCGCCGCGTCTGAAAAAGTCCGATCTATAAAAATATAACATCATTTACCCCGTAGGCTGAACACCGTAGAAGAAAAAAAATTCCAAACACCAAAATTGCATTTTTTGCTCCTTTTACGTTGCATAAAAATTGGAATAAAAGTGATCAAAAAAGTCGCATGCATTTCAAACTGCTAGCATTAAAAAGTACACTTCAGCCCTCAAAAAAGGCACCCTCACTGACGTCCGC
The DNA here is from genome assembly GCA_025379985.1 of Phyllomedusa bahiana. Classification (NCBI taxonomy): domain Eukaryota; kingdom Metazoa; phylum Chordata; class Amphibia; order Anura; family Hylidae; genus Phyllomedusa; species Phyllomedusa bahiana. The sequence continues at coordinate 14,654 of JAODAL010023453.1, forward strand.
AGGTGTTAGTACAAAAAAGTTATTGGTCGCACAAAATGGCGCCATGGCGTAAATTTCCAAAAAAGGAAATGTTTGGAATTTTTTTACAGTGCCAAAACATAAAGGAAACCATACATGTTTGGAGTTGATGGATGTGTATCAACCTGTAGAATACAGATAACACATCATTTTTACTGAAGAATAAACTCCATTAAAAAAAACTCCCGCAAACATGCCGCAAGTACGTTTATTTTTCACATTTTGAAAGGGGGGTAACGAAAATAAAGAAATAAAAATTAATTCATTGAATTCATTTTTATTTCTTTATTTTCGTTACACCCATATTATTGTTCATTTTATATACACATCGGTACAACTTAATGAGTGTTATCATTTGATTTCGGCCAGGTACAGTTTTATTATAGATTGCATTAGAAAACCCATAAGAGCGAACGCTCGCTCTCCCATTGGTCCAAATAACCGCACCTCTTTTAACTTAGCCAATCACAAACAGAGCTCGCTCTGCATTTCTTTTCCCCATAGAACTCTACGAGAAGGTAGCTCACCCGCTGATTGGCTAATCAGGACGAGCCCTTCTTCCCCCCAACCAATCACAGTACTAGAATATTTCCCATAGACAGTAATAACTTTTAGGGCGCCCTTCTATCGCACCCTTCTTTCTCCACTCAAAATAGATGCACTACATATGATTGGTGGATTCATATCTGCTGGCTGGGTTCAACCAATCAGCTCTTTTCTGCCTTTTTACTGTATTTTGAACTGTGCCGCCTTTGAATTTGATTGGTCCATAGCTTATAATGGTTCACTGTCGCTCCTATTCTGATTGGTTGGTTTCGCGACCAATGGAAGAGCTTACGATTTTTAATTTCTGATTTTTCCCGGATTCTCTTTTTGAATTTCCCGAGTAGCGCCGGGTCTGGCAACAAACGCGTTGTTGGGGTTTGATGTTTATGTTTTTAGAAGGTTTGGTCTTTTTTCAATAAATTTGACCTAATAAAAATGATTTTTTTAATCATACTCCAGCCCCACGGCGCTGAAGCCCGGGTTAAGCCCCGATCTGGCCATAGAATTCAATGGGACAAATTGCCGCGCTCTGATTTGGCTAAGATAGTAAGCCCCCGCTAGCTCAAAGTCATCTCTTTTCTGCATTTTTACTGTATTTTGAATGTCCCCGCCTTGAATTTGATTGGTCATTTTTCCCAAGGTTAGAATGGGGCCCTGCCTCTTTCTGAATGGCCAGGGATTGCAAGGGGGACCCGGGGGGGGTAGCCAACCAATTTAGCTCTTTTTGCATTTTTACTGTATTTTAAAAATGTCCCGCCTTTGAAATTTTTTTTATTGGTCAAATTTCCCATAGGTTTTTTTTGGGCACTGTCGTCCTATTTGTTTTGGCTGGTTTTGCCAAACCAATGAGAGCGCTTTTCGAATTTGAATTTCTGTTTTTTCCGGGAATTTCCAAGATCTAATTCCTGATGTGCGCCGTTCTAGTTTTTTGGAAAGTGATTTTTTTATGTTTTTTTTAGAGGTTTGGCTCTTTTTCTGAAAATGTTTTACCCCTAATAAAAACTTTTTTTTTTGTGAACATACTCCATGCTCATGGAGCTGAGAGCCGAGTTGGATTTTTTGCGATTTCTATATGTTTCCTCCATTTTCTTCTAGCTTCCTTCGCCCCCGCTCATTTAGCCAGAATAACGGGTTGCCTGTCGGGCTGGCGAGCGGCTGCGCCGCACTTTGCGAGCCCGATTTTACGGCCCGGAGTTTTCGAATGTCCGATCCCCCCGAGCCCAATGCCCCATTGCTGCCCTTCATGTTAGGCGCGCCAAAGTGGGAAGGCTGTGCCAACTCGCATCCCGCGTCCGACGGGGTTTTGGGTCGGGAGGGCCGTTTTCGCCAGAAATCAGGAAAAAACCCCCGGCATACTGGCCTTTGTCAGCTTGAACTATAGTTAATTACCCACAAGAAAACATAAGGTGGTTATTCAAGGGTAACAGCAACTTTAACAACATGCAGCCTGGAGGAAACATGGGGGCCACACAGAGGAGCTTTGTGTCCGTCCTCATGCTTCAGAAAGTAATATTTATCTTTCACAGTTGCATTCAGCTAATAGCACTGTTATGGTGGGCAATGTCTTGCAGGCGCTATTATGGTGGGCACTGTATGGTTGACACAGTTATGGTGGGTTATGGTGGGTACGGTATATAATGTATGGCTGGCGTTATAGAGCTATATGTGCTATTTTAAGCATCCTAATTAAGCAATCCAGTAGAACTGTTTTTGTATTATCTCCGGATTTCTTCCTCAAAAAAGTATTTATTTCTGACACAATCATGGAAGATCCACAATATCTCCCATTATAATGTCTGATAGATTGACTCCAGAGAGGAAGGGAGGCTATATATCTGTGTTGTTCTCTCTAGTTGTGAATAGAGATGGGCGAATTTCTCGAAATTCGGTTCGCTCACTTCGTCGAATTTCCCGACAAAAAATAACTTCGTTCTGAATTACTTCGGGACGAATCACATTAAAAAATAGCTATTTCCAGGCTGCACAGAGCCTGCAGGGTGCTGTAGAACGTTGTGCCATGCTTAAATATGCAGAGGGAGCTTGGTTTGGTCTTCATACATGTTGTGTTTTAGTATGACACGTAATGACTGCCGCCGCTCTTAGAATCTTTTTCACTATAAAATTCCCTGGCAATTAAGAGGGCAAAACTGACCAAAAAAACTGAAGGGGGAATGTAGCCTGATAAAGTCATGGCAGCGACAAACTGGAAAAAAACAAGCTGAGGGGCTCAGGTGGCAACATCATGACAGAGTGTGGAGGTGACGGCGGCAGGGCCCCAGCAGCATGAGATCAGAGAGTGGCACAAGGACATTCTGGAGGTGGCAACAACCGGAGTAGGCCACAGAGTGGCACAATGACACAGTGTGGAGTTGACGGCAAACAACAGCGCAGCAGCATGAGGTCAGAACAGTGGCACAATGACATTCTAAAGGTGGCAAAAAAAGGAGTAGGCCACAGAGTGGCACAATGACACAGTGTGTAGGGCATGGCAGCAGCCACAGCAGCAGCATGAGGTCCCGACAGTGGCACAATGACAGAGTGTGTAGGTCACGGCAGCAGCCACAGCAGCACATGAGGTCAGACAGGGGGCACAATGAAACAGTGTGTGGTCACGGCAGCAGCAGCATGAGGTCAGACAGTGGCACAATGACATTCTGGAGGGTGGCAAAAACAGGAGTAGGCCACAGAGTGGGACAATGACACAGTGTAGGTCACGGCAGCAGCCACAGCAGCAGCATGAGGTCAGACAGTGGCACAATGACATAGTGTGTAGGTCACGGCAGCAGCCACAGCAGCAGCATGAGGTCAGACAGTGGCACAATGACACAGTGTGTAGGTCACGGCAGCAGCCACAGCAGCAGCATGAGGTCATAAAGTGGCACAATGACACAGTGTGTAGGTCACAGCAGCAGCCACAGCAGCAGCATGAGGTCAGACAGGGCACAATGACCAGTGTGTAGGTCACGGCAGCAGCCACAGCAGCAGCATAGGTCAGACGAGGCACAATGACATTCTGAGGTGCAAAAAAAAGGAGGAGCCACAGAGTGGGAAAATGACATAGTGTGTAGGTCACGGCAGCAGCCACAGCAAACAGCATGAGGTCAGACAGTGGCACAATGACAGAGGTTAGGTCACGGCAGCAGCCACAGCAGCAGCATGGGGTCAGACGGGCCAATGACACGGTTAGGTACGGCAGCACAGCATGAGGCAGACAGTGGAACAATGAATTCTGGAGGTGGCAAACAGTATGGGCCACAGAGTGACACAATGACAGGGAAGGGGGGGTGCCCGGGCATAGCATAGGCCCAGACAGTGGCACAATGACACAGTTTGAGGTCATGGCACAGCCACACAGCACATGAGGTCAGACAGTGGCAAAATGACACAGTGGGTAGGTCCCAGCAGCAGCATGGGGTTTTCAGACATGGCACAATACATTTGGAGGTGGGAAAAAAGCAGTAGGCCAAGAGTGGCCAATGACAAGATGGAGGTGAGGCGGCACAGCATGGGGTCAGACAGGGCACAATGCCCATTCTGGGGGGCAAAAACGGGTAGCCAAGAGTGGAAAAAAGAAGAGGTGGGGTGACCGGGGCAGCAGCATAGTCAGACAGGGGGCAAATGAAAAAGTGTTTAGGCACGGCAGCAGCCACGCAGCAGCATGGGTCGACAGTGGCACAAGGACACAGGTGTAGGTCACAGACCCCCACAGCACAGATGAGGTCAACAGGGGGCACAATGACTCTGGAGGTTGCAAAACAGTGTAGGCCCAGAGTGGAACATAACAGAGAGTGGAGGTGACGGCCAGCAAATGAGGTCAGACATGGCACAATGCACAGGTGTAGGTCACGCAGCAGCAGAAATTTAGGAGACAGTGGACAATGACATTCTGGGGGTGGCAAAACAGATAGGCACGAGTGGCAAAATGACAGAGATGGGGTGTGGCGGAAGGAGCAAAGCATAGGAAGAGAGTGGCACAATGACACGGGGGTGCATGGCACCAGCAACAACGCAGCATGGGTCAGACGTGGCACGATGCAAAGGGTTGGGGTGGGGGCAATACCAGCCCCCGGGTTAAAGATGGCGGGTGGCAGAGGAGAAACTGCACAATGGTTGGCCAGCGGGTGGCGGCATAGAATAGGGGCGAGGCAGGTGTTTTTCCCCCCATTTCCACTTTGAGTGAGGGTCAGGGATGTATCTGACGCCTAAGGGAAATTGTGTGGGGAAAAACCTGGCGACCACCCCTTTGATTCATTTGAAAAAGGGTCAGCTTTCCCAAAATTTCCCATGGACAAGCGTGTTCCCCTTGGGGTAATGTGGCCCCCGCCCATAACCCCCGCTCGAGCCCACTACTGGGGGCAGGACAGCTTCTCCACTGCAAACTCGGCAAGTTGGGGCCAAAACCCCTCCGTTTATCTGCCCAGTAGCCCACCCGGATTTTTTCAAAAACTGGGGTGGCAGTTTGCTTTTCCAATAGGCCCCCCCTTTTGGGTTCGGGCCCTGCTCCAGGTCCTGCTGCGGGCGGGCTGCTGTGGCGCCCTGCCCTCCTCACTAGGCGGGTAAAGGGAAGCTACTCTTCAGTAAATCCAGATTTTGGTTTTTGCTGATGGAGTGGTACTGCTCCCGACCCCCCCCCCCCCCCCCCCCCCTTTCCCCCACCCACCGGGCAGTATTTGTGAGCGCTGAAGAAAACCCCCCGGGTTTTAAAACCTGCCCAGAGGGGGGGACGATGCCGCACATGGGGAAAAAAAAAAAAGCGGCCAATGACTACTGGGGAAATTTCCCTAAAATTTTTTTGATTTTGGCCTCCCCCCCAATATTTGGGAAAAAAAGGCTCCCATTTTGGCCCGGGGGAAGCGAGGGCCCCAATAGGGGGGGAGAGCCAGAAGTCATCCCTCTGCCGGATTCGGAATTCGGCTGCCCACTAGCCGGGAAAATCACTTTCGGGGGCCCAACTTACAAGTGACTCTGAGGGGCCCCGGCCTCCTTTCCCAACTGTAAACGCCAGGGTGCTTGCGGGCCCATCTGCCTATCTTCCTCATCCCCATTTTCCTCCCCCAGCTGCCCCTGCTCCTCCCCCTTGTAAACCTGGGTAGAAAACCCAAACTTTTTTCCCCCGGAAAAATCCCCTTCTGCTCCAATGCCCTCCCCCCTCCCCCCCCCCACCCCTCCTCCCCTTTTCCTTTTCCCGTCCCCCCCGGATTTCTTGTGGCCACGAGTTTTAAAGTGCCATTTTCCCTCCATTTTCCCCTTTTCCCCAAAACCGATTTTTCAGCATCTGTTCCGGGACATAAGCTTTTGGAATGACGTTATTCATCCCGTAGTCCTGGGGGATGAAAAAATAACGGGGCCCTCCTGGGAAGGGCCTAAAAAAAAGGAAGGTGTCCCCAAATGATCCCAGGGCTGACATCAAAGTTACACAGGGGAGTACTCCTTTTCCCCCTTGGATCATAAAAAAATTCTTTAAATGGCCTTTCTCTTTTTCATCCCAAGGGGGGCCAACATGTTGCAGGGGGAATTTCCCAATGGGTGAAAACATCGCATACAGATGTGTTTGGGGGGGGCCCGGGTTTCTGCCCCCTGCAACTCGAGGAGGGTTTTTTCCCGGGCTTTTTTAGGAATGGATAAAGGCAGGGCACAGTTTCCTGGCTATTTTCAGGCCTTTTAAAGATCGGTGGAAGACTTCAGGAACCTTTTCAAAACCCTGAACACGTGCGAATCAGGGCCCCATGGAATTCCCCCCTCGGTGCAGGGGGACACCATGTTCCTCCCATTGTCCGTAAACCGGGTTTCCCGATTTGCAGTTGGCGCGGGGGAAAAGCCACACATCGATTTTTTTGCCCCATGAGGCGGGCAGATCCCCCCCGTGTGACTTCTTTCGTCGGGGCCAACCCAGGTGTAGAACTGCGTGAAAAGGGCTGTGCCCTACACTTTGGGGTTTATGATGGAGCGGGTTATTTGTGGAGGTTTGAGTTGGTGGGGGTTTGGTGGAGGAGGAGGAGGCAGACTTGGCGCAGGAGCCGCAGTTTGAAAACCCGGGGAAAGGAAAAAGCCCGGGTTCCCTGCCCCAATTTTGTTGGTGTGTTTGGGCCCGGGGAACCCATTCCCCTATGGGCCTTTAAAAGGACATTTTACGGGCCCTGACCGTAGTTACAGCCCCAAAAACCCCCGGCTGCCCTTTTGCACCTTGGAAAAAAACCTTTTTTAACCCAAAAAGGACGGGGGCCCCCCTTTCCTGTTCAAACAATTTATGAAGGGGGAAATCCCCTTTTTTGGAAAAAAGGAAATTACGGCTTGGAACTCCCCCATCTCGCGGGGCACAAGCCATTGTTTTTTGAAGGGTTTCCAGATTTCCCCCTTTTGGGGAAAGGGAGAGACTGCACCCATCAACAATTTTGGACAGGAGTACGCCAGTTTCTGCCCCTTAGGATGATTGGACGCATACTGTTGTCTCTTTGCAATCGCTTCTTCGAACGATGCGGGCCCCCCATGAGTAGGGGGACAGGAGCATCTGGACAGGGAGATGATGTCAAAGAGAAACAGCCCCTTTTTGCAGGGGTTTGGTGGAGCCTTATCTGGCTGCAATTCATGCGTGCCAGGGGCGCTGCTGATGCTGCTGTTGTGGGGCCCGGCGGGAGGGAAACCACAAATCTACCCACTTTCTCCCCGGGGCCCCCCGGGAGGGGGGGTAGCTGCATGTTTTGACGCAGGGCCGTGGTGCCAACGTTGCTCCCGGGCCACGCTTCACTTTCTTTTACAGATTCTAATATACCCCTATTCGGCTCCCCTGGTGTCTTACCTAGAACTGCCCCCACCGCCGAGTATCCCGGGTTTTACCGCCAACCTCCGCCTGAGTGCTTGCCCCTTTCTGCCTCGCGGGCCCCCCCTTTCCGCTACTTTCTTGGGGCCTCGAAGTGGGGTTTTTTTCCCGTGGCCCCTTTGCTCCCGACCCCACCCTTTCTGCTTTCTTGCGGGGCTCATGGGGCCCAGACCCCCTTGCTGGCTGTGCCGCCTTTCCCGACGGGGCAAGCTACGCCCTTTTCTCCCGACGATTTATGGCCCATTTCCCAAAACCCGGCTCCCAAGGGGCGGTCGGCTACATCATCATCTAATTTGTGTTCAATTTGGGCACTGCTGTCCCCCATCACCGGTCTTGGTATGCGAGGCGACCCCCACAACATGACCCCCCCATGCCACTCTCAACCCTCTATACTTTGCCCCCTACTGCAAGAAGCAGGGGGTATTGGCCCCATTTTTTCGTACCAAGTAGCTGCCCGACTGCCCCCCTCAAATTTTTCATCCTCCGGGTATATAGTGGGTGCTGAGCCCAGACCCAATAGTCTTGGCTGAGGGGGAAACCCGGGGTTTGGGGGCAGAGGCGGGTTTAGGACAGGTGAGGGGGGCTGGGCCTGGGTCCCGGGGGCCAAGGCCAAAATAAGGGTTTTTGCCCGACAGCGGCAGTTGTGGCCCCACCGAGTGGGCCCCTGCTAAAGACAACCCCTTGCTGTGCTGCGAAAATGGAAACCCGGAAAAGTTTTTGCCTCTGCTACTGCAGGTGAAGAGCCTAAACCCCCTTCTGTCTGGAAAATACTGTTTGTTCTAAAAAGTAAAGAAAACTGTTTTATGAAGATATCTTATATGATAAAACCACCCCGAATTTTAAATCCAGTAACGTTGGGAACCCTTTGGATATAAATTGCGCTCCAACCAAAAAGGGGGAGGAAAAAATTGGGCTTGTATGTTCCCTTTAAAAAAAATCTGTGTATTTTTTTGAAAAATAAAAGCACAAACCTGCTTAAAATTTAAACCCTTTGGATATGAATTATGAAAAGAATTTATTTTTGGGGGGTGAAAAAAAAAGTTTCTTTTACTGAGTACAAAACCGCAGAACAAAGCTTAATTAACCTCTGGTTTAAAAATTTCGCAAAAGAATTTACAACCAAAAACTACGAGGGTTTGTAGCGTGGGTTTCAATGGGTGTTTTCACCTACACAAAAAAGAAAAAAATTTTAATTAACCTTCGCTTGTGAATTAGGCTACAGGAAAAAGTATTTTTTGGGGTTTAAAGAGGTTTATTTTTTCACCGCAGCAGAAAAAAAAACGCTTAATTAACCCCAGGATGTAAATTTCGCCCAAAAAAAATGAGGGAGCCACAAACTACTAGCTTTGTTGCTTTGTTACAATTTGGCCCTTTTTTTACGCTTTCAAATCAAGAAAAAAAAATTTTAATTTTAAACCCTTTGTTGGGCAATTATGCTACAGGAAAAAATTTTATTTTTTTTTGGGGGTGAAAGACTTTTTTTTTAGTCACCCCAAAACAGAAAAAAAAACGCTTAATTAACCCCTGGAAAGTAAAAATTTCGCCCAAAAAAATTGGAGCAAAATACAAACTAGAAACTTTGAGCGTGTTACAATGGCGTGTTTTCCCACGTTTCACAACAAAGAGAAAAAATTGTAATTAACCTTCGCTTGTGAAAATTTGGCTGCAGGAAAAAAATTAAATTTTTTTGGGGGTGAAAGTCGGGTTTTTTTGGTCCCCAAAGCAGAAAAAAAAAAAAGCTTTAAATTAAAACCCCGGAGGGAAATTGCGCCAAACAATTGAGCAACTACAAACTACGAGCTTTGTACGTGGGTTTCAATGGCGTGTTTTTTACTCTACACAACAAGAGAAAAAAAAAGTAATTAAACCCTTTCCCTTTTTGAAAATTTTGGCAAAAGGAAAAATGTAATTTTTGGGGGGTTGGGAAAGACGGTTTTTTTTTGTCACCCAGCAGGAAAAAAAACCCCTTAAATTTAACCCCCGGATGTAAATTGGGGCAAAAGAATTGACAGCCACAAATTTCTAGCTTTGTAGCGTTTTACAATGGCGGGGATTTTTTTCCCCTTCCCCAAACCAAAACCCCAAAAAAAAAAGTAAAATTTAACCCTTTGATGTTAATTTGCTACAGGAAAAATTTTATTTTTGGCGGTTTTAAAAAGATGGTTTTCTTGGGGTCACCCAAAAGCAGAAAAACAAAGCTTTTAATTTTCCCCCCCGGATGTAAATTTTTTGGGAAAAAAATTGAGGGGAACCACAAACTACGAGCTTTTTTAGCGTGTTACAATGGCCCTTTTTCTACGCTACCCAAAAAAGACAAAAAAAATTTTAAATTTAAAATTCGCTGTGAATTATGCTACAAAAAAAAATTTTATTTTTTTGGGGGTTTTAAAAAAAAAAACGGTTTCCCTTTGGGGTCACCACCGAAAAAAAAACAATGCTTAATTTAAACCCCCGGGGTAAATTGCGCAAAAAAATTGAGCAGCCACAAACTACTAGCTTTGTAAGCGTGTTACAATGGCGTATTTTTGGGGCCCACACAACAAGAGAAAAAAATTTTAATTAAAACCCTTTGCTTGTGAATTATGCACCCGGAAAAAATTTTATTTTTTTGGCGGGGAAAAAGAAGGTTTTTGGATCACCCCAGCAGAAAAAAAACGCTTTTAAATTAAAACCCCCGGATGTAAATTTCGCAAATGAAATTTTAGCAAACCACAAATTACTAGCCCTTTGTAGCGGGGTTACAATGGGTATTTTTTCCAAATACACAACAAAAAAGGGAAAAAAATTTTAATTAACCTTCGCTTTGTGAAAAAAAAAAAAAATTTTGCTACAGGGAAAAAATTTTTTTTTTTGGCGGTTTAAAAAGACTGTTTTTTTTTTTTCACCACAGCAGAAAAACAACGCTTAATTAACCCCGGATTAAAATTTCGCCCAAAAAATTGGGCAACCCCAAAATATGGGGCTTTGTAGCGTGTTACAATGGCGTGTTTTTTTACGCACCAACAAAGAAGGAAAAAAAAAAAAAAAAAAAAAATTTTAATTAACCTTCGCTTGTGAATTAGGCTACAGGGAAAAAAGTATTTTTTGGCGGTGAAAAAAAAACGGTTTTTTTGGAAATCACCAAAGCAGAAAAGCAACGGGTTTAATTTAAACCCCTTTGGGTGTTTAAAATTTCGGGAAAAAATTGAGCAGCCAAAATAATAGCTTTGTAAACTTTTACAATGGGGGTATTTTTTACGCTACACAACAAGAGGGAAAAAAATTTTAATTAACCTTCGCTTGTGAAAAATTTTGCTACAGGTAAATTGTATTTTTTGGGGGTGAAAAAGACGGTTTCTTGGAGTCACCCCCAGAAAAAAAACAACCTTAATTAAAACCCCCGGGTGAAAAAATTTTGCAAATAATTGAGCAGCCAAAAAAAAAGTATTTGTATTGTAAAAAAGCTGTTTCTTTAAAATGAATTTCAACAAGAAAGGTTAGTTCCCCCCTTTTGGGTATTCAAAGGCTGTGACAGTTTCATTAAAATTTTATGGTGCAGTGGAAAGCCCCACGGACTTTAGATCCAATACCCCAAAAAAAACAAAATAGAACATTAAAAAAGCATCTCTTAGACAAGCTAACACCCCTCAAAAAACGCTGTATAAAAATCAGTTCTTCAGTAAAACTATTACAAGGCCCCGGAAACACCTTCCCCAAAACAGTACAAATGAGAGCAGGGGTTTGTCCCAGTGTCGCGTTCCCGGAAAAATTTTATATTTCGGTGAGTCACAGAAACCCCCCCGGTCTCGATTGGCCCTTTATCTTCCCGCAAAGTTTATGCCCGGCTACCCCTTTTTCCTCCCAGGTGCTTTGCCCCCTGTAAGGGCCAAAGTTCTCACAGCCATTTTTTTTTTTTTCAAACAAAAGCACACTTCGTTAAACCCCAAGTCCCCCAAAATTCGACTTGTTCAGAACCGAAATTTTCCTGAAATTCCCAAAAAGAATTCCAAATTCGTTAGAATTTAATTCGCCCCATCCTAAGGTTTTGAAACAGCTTTTTCTTTTAAAACCCCCAAAAAATACAATTAAAAAAAGGCCCCTCAAAAACCTCCCTTTTTGGAGAACCGAGCATGAGATCCCCTCTTGTGATTTCTCGCAGTCTCTAAACTGGAACCAAGACCTCTCAGCCATTTGGGGGATTTACAATTGAAGTGCCATAAAGGTCTCAGATCGGGAATACCCCTCTAAGATTTTCTGCAGCCCCTTGGAGATGTACAATATGACAATGTAGTCCAATAAGGTGCTGCACTCCTAGGTTTTAAAACAAACTGGGCCCAAATCTCCGTTTTTGGGGGGGGGGGGGCCCGCTATTTGGGGTCCCCTCCCCCCCTCCCCGGGGGGATTTTTGGGATTCCTCCCGGCCCGCAGGGGGCGGGGGGCCTTTTTAAAATTTCCGCGGGGCAAGAGTACGTGGTTTCGCTACTCTTTGCGCCGCGGGAAACCCCTCCTACAGGCGGGTGAAGGGGGCCGCAGCGGCCCGCTCACCCACCCCCGGTTTTCACTGTGCGGGGAGGAGGCAGGAGGGGTCGCCCCTTTCCCCTTTTCCCCGTATATTTCGGCCGGTGTGGGGCGGTACCCCTACGGTCAACGGGGCAGGGGGGAAATGGGCGCGCGGGGGCAGGGGGGAGGGGGCGGGGCGGCTGCTCTCACTTCCCCCTGCGCCCTGAAGAGACGGGGTTTGGGAACTGGCCCCGCTGCGGGGCCCGGTAAGGGAAGTGGATTTTATTATTTGAAATTTTTTTTAGCTTTAGGGGGGGTTTTACCTGGCCAAAAAGAGAGGGCAAAATTTCCTGGCAACGAGGGGGCACTACCTGGCAAAAGAGGGGGCACAGCCTGGCAAAAGAGGGGACTCCCACCTGGCAACAAAGGGGGCAAATTAACCCGGCAACAGAGGGGACCCTCTACCTGGGAACAGAGGGGGCACTACCTGGCAACAATGGGGGCACTAACTGGCAAAAAGATGGGGGCAAAACCTGGCAACAGAGGGGGACTACCTTTGGGAACAGAGGGGAACCAAATACCCGGCAAAAAGGGGACACTACCTGGCAACAGAGGGGGCCCCTTTCCTGGCAACAAAGGGGGAACTTTCCTTGGGTAAAAAGTGGGGGCACTACCTGGTTTCAAGGGGGGGACTACCCGGCTAACAGAAAGGGGGCCCTACCGGCAAAAAGAGGGGGCCCCTAACCCGGCTAACAAGGGGGGGACAACCCGGCAACAGATGGGGGGACTAAATGGCAAAACAGGGTGGGGGCCCTAACCCGGCTAAAAAAGAAAGGGGGCAAAAACCTGGGGGGAACAAGGGGAAAATCACCCGGCAACAGGGGGAAATTCCCGGCAACAGAGGGACATCTACCTGGCAAAAAAATGGGGCAATTTCCTGGGGGAAACAGATTTTGGGGGAACCCACCTGGCAAACAGATGGGGGGACCTCCTGGCTGACAATTTGGGGGCCCCCTACCTTGGGAAAAAATGGGGGCACCCCACCCGGCTAACAATGGGGGACCTACCCCGGGGTAACCCAAAAAGGGGGAAACCCACCTGGCTTTCCCAAAGGGGGGGACCTCCTGGGGGTTAAAAAAGGGGGGGATGTACCTGGCTACAAATTTGGTTTTTCCCGGGTACAGAGGGGGAAACTACTTGGCTAAAAGGGGGCATGTACCGGCCTGTAAGGGGCACTACCTGGTTATGGGGGGCTACTACCTGGCTATAAGGGCATCTACCTGGCTTTCTTCCAAAGCCGTTATGCAGCTAGGTGGAGTGGGGTGTGGCTTTTTTGAAGGGGCGTGTCATACCAACAAGGTGGGCGTGTCCATGCAAATTTTTGCCCCGGCGCACGTAGCGCGCCGCCCACTAGATTCTCCTGCTTTTTCATTTTCGAAAGTTGGCAACTATGGGTTAAAGCAATGATCCTCAATCATAAAAAAATAGAAGGCCATGGTTTCAAACAGGGAACTTCACTCTATTAGCTCAATATGCCTAATAAAAAAAAGTCTAAAGCATATAACCTTTTAATTTTTAGTGTAGGGTCCACATTAATGTTAGGAGTTAAAATATCGAATCAGATATTAATAACATAATAAATTAAGTAAAGTAAAACTACATTTTAGAGTCTCACTTTATTTTGCTGAGAAGCCGGTAGGGTGTAATCAGCTCCTTTCTTGATATCAGGGCACTATGTATCAGAGCAAACATCCCCCTACTGCAGGAATAATGATTAATGCTGAAAAACTTTGCTTTCCTGGCAATAAATGCTATGATATTGCATATTGAATTGTATTGATTATTCATGAAAAGAGCTGAAAAAGGAACTGACGTCAAGAAAATGCCTATGCACTACACTAATAATGAGCAAATTACTCTGACTTGAGTTTTAAATCCCATTCAGAAAGCATGTCAATGCAGCTCATCTTCATTATACGATAATATTCAGATTCAAAATTACATACAGGCTGAAAATGATGGACCTTGTCCTTTTTCAGACTAATTAGTAATTCTGTACAATGAACCAGTACTTTGCATAACCTGACATATTGTATAAAATGTATTCACTGTTGCTGACAAGGTCAAGTGTGCTATAAGATGCCTCTGTTTACCAGTATTCAACTGATATTCAATTAATATTTTACCTCTATCTGGGATGACACAATTCTAAAACATTGGCAAGTTGTACTATCAAGAGTAACAAAAAGAAAAGATAAAATAATTGGATTTGCATAATCATACAATTACTGCTATTATTATAAAGGAAGTTAGAAATATATAATAGAAATATTTAGAAATAAAATAAACCAGGTTCAGACTAGTATGGTGGGCTACTGGGAATAGCAGGTCTCGGGCTACTTTTCATGGAGAAAGGTAGAAAAATAGAGGCAAAAAACAAGAGCCATGTGAGGTATGTGCTGTCATGTACAATAGGTGTACAATGGGGCCCAATAATCATCTCCACTGGTGGCCTCAAGAATCAACTGTATGGAGCAATTTAAAAAAAAAAGAGAAATAGAAAACATAAATTGGAAACATAGACAGCGCAGCAACTTAGGTGACAGCATGGGGGCTCAGTGGCTACCACTGTTACCTTGCAACGCTGGGCTCTTGGGTTTAAAGTGCAACATCTGCATGTTGTTTGTGTGTTCGCTGTGTATTTGCATAGGTTTTCTCTGGGTTCTCCAATTTCCTCCCACGCTGTAAAATCATACTGACAGGTTGCTTTGGTACAGGACCGTTCCTAGGCTATATTGCACTCAGGGCGAGGTGAAGAAATTTCTGATGTCTTTTCCTGGCCTCGACTCTTCACTGTAAAATTTACAAAACAAACATCTTAGACCCCTCACTTTGCTAAATTTTACCAATTCCATCTCTATACAAATCCCCATCTATAGCACCTCATATTATGCCATGTGTAGCCCCTGTAGCCAATGTAAAACCCTGTAGCCATACAGAAGCCATTAGCCATGTTACCCTCTGACCATGATAGCCCCCCTTAGCCAATAGTGCCCCTGTCCCAGATAGTAATGTCCCGTGTGCCTGAAATACCCCTGTAGAGATAGTTGCCCCCCTGTACCCCAATGAGCCCAGTGAAAGCCATGTAATACCCCCGTAGCCAGATAGCTTCCCCCTGTAGCCATTTTAATACCCCCTGTAGCCTTTTAGCCCCCCGCTGTAGCCAAATAGGCCCACGTACCGGGTAGCTGCCTCTGTAGAATGTAGTAGCTCCCTGTAACCCCGTAAGTAGCCCCCTGTAGCCAGATAGTAGCCCACGGGGCCAAATGTTATACCCCCCCTTTAGCCAATAGTTAGCCCACTGTAGCCATGAATACCCCCCTGTAGCCAGGTAGTTACCCCCATCCCTGTAGCAACCCCCCTACCAGGAAATTTGCCAGGTAGCCCTTTTAACCCCCCATACCCCAGGTATTTGCCCTTGTATTAAATTTTTTAAAACCCCCCATAGCCAGGTAGTTGCCCCGTATCCCCAGTTAAACCCCCCATAGCCGGGTTTCCCCAAGAAAAGCCATTTTTAACCCCCCCCCCCATAGCCAGGGAGTTGCCGCTGTAGCCATTTTTAACACCTCTCCCCCATAGCCTTGTAGTTGCCCCTGTAGCCATTGTCAAACCCCCCCCATAGCCAGGTATTTGCCCCCCTGTAAGCCATTGCCAAACCCCCCATAGCTAGGTATTTGCCCCAGTAGCCATTGTAAAAAACCCCCCCCATAGCCATATTCCCCCCTGTAGCCTTTGTCAAACCCCCATAGCCAGGTAGTTGCCCTGAGCCTTTTGCCAAACCCCACCCCAATACCCAGGAGTTGTCCTGAGTCTTTGCAACTCCCCCCCCCTACCCAGGAGTTGCCCCTGTTGACATTGTTTTTCCCCCCTATAGCCAGGTAATTGCCCCCAATAGCTAATTATAATAAAATAATAACAACTTACTCACCTCACCGGGTTCCCTGCGGGCATGCTAGGCCCGGGCCGGAATTCGTGTAAGCAGCGTGATGTCATCACGCCACTTACACCCAGCGTTGCAGGTGCCGTGGTGAAAGCCGTGCACCCCCCTGTGACGCTGCAGTGTATGTATCAGCGCTCACCGAGCGCTGATACATACAGGGACTGGCAGGGGGGGAACTCCGTCCTACCTCCCCCCTTTACAGCGGCTGCACCGCCAGGTGTGCAGTGCTGACTAACTCTGCAGGGTTGTTTAACAACAGCTGTGCAGAGTCAGAAGCCGAATCCCAGGCGGGCGAGGCGGCCGGCCGTCTGCGGCGCCCCCATCAGGTGAGTGGAGCCTCGGCACCCCGGGCGATCGCCCGCCTTGCCCGCCCCTAGGAACGGCCCTGCTTTGGTATTTAGATATTTAGATTGTGAGCCCTAGTAGGGACAATATTTTATCCCTGAAAATTAAATAATACATTGACTATGAAGGTTTTTTTTGCAGGACTAGTTTTAATTTGTAATGTTAAATTTAGTATGCCATAAAATGTATTGAGTAACTCAAAAAATATGTGTGAAGTAGAATGGGTGGACAAAAAAAAAAAATTCCCTTAAAGGCAAAAAACTCTGTGCTACATGGGAATTTGTACAGGTGCAGAATACTGCTGAACAATTCCTCACACACCCCATCCATGGGGGGGCCCCAAATTTCTTAGTAGATAAGCACATTGGATAAGAAACCAGTTCCACAGTATGCAAAAAGTCGAGTACCTAAAGGGGGATTTCTCAAATGCAAAAATAGTTATGAACAACCCCCTTTACCGCCCTTTAATATCCCAAGGGGGGAGGATGATTGCTTTATTTTCTAATTGCACATAGATAAGATTTATATAGGATGCAAGATATACGGTTACCTGTGGTGCATTATGCTGACTTCCATCAATTGATAAAGCCCTTTTCTATTTCGATTTTAGGGGGGGTTTTCCCCCCATACTTTAAGTGGGCCCAAAACAAAATAATGACTGGCCCCTTGCATCATCAAAAAGGGGTTTTAAAATCAGCACAGGGGCACCACATATAACCCCTTATAACTGGGACCCCTAAATAAGACCTTTTCTATTTTGGGAATGGGTCATCAGTAAATTTTTGCCCCTTTTTGCAATCTCCCCTGGGTTTTGGGACAATGCCTTTTTAAAGCACAATGATGTGGGAAATTGTCACCCACTTTTTTTTGGGTTCGCACCCCTTATTTGGGTTTAAACTAGGGCTTTTATTTGAATTTTTTGGCGGGGACCCGGGTGGGGGCAAACATTTTTTTAGCATTAGGCCAAAGAAAAAAGGGGGCAAATAAAAAGTACTTCCAGATCAAATTTTTTTTTGAGGGTTTTTTATTTACAGGGATTTGCCATGCTATTTATAAAAGGATAACTTTAAATATTTAGGTTGGTATAAAAATTTCAAATTTTTAAATTTTTTATAACCCCTTAATAACTCTAGGGGATAAGTCGACCCCCAATATAAGCCCAAAGGGACCCTACTTTTTTCCCCCAAAAAAATGGGAAAAATTATTGACTCGAGTATAAGCTAGGGGTGGAAAAGCAGCGGTACTGGTAAGTTTCAAAAAAAAAAAATGGATACCAATAAAATTAATGGGGCCGGGTATAGGTAGTTTTTTGTCCCCATAGGCAGTTTAAGTTCCCCTGGCATTTTTAATAACCCCATACGGGTATGGCAGTTTAATGTCCCCAAAGGCATATAAATCCCCCCATAGGCAGTTATAGGTAGTTTAATATCCCCCATAGGTTGGTATAGGCAGGTAAATATCCCCCATAAGCAGGTATAGGCAGGTTTTTTGTTTTTTTTAAATACAAGTACTTACCTCTCGTCCTCGCTGCTCCGACATCCAGGCGCTCTTTTTTTTGCGGCAAAGGGGCGTGATGTCATCAGAGCGTGAGAAAATCCACGCCCCCCGTGCCCGGATTTTTGGACAGCCCAGTCTGCGTCCATCTGGAGCCCACTGCTCTCTCTCGCGTGGTATCTTCCCCTGTATCACTCCCAGGGGAGTCGTATAAGGTAAAAGAGATCGCCGCCCAGGTCTGGGCCATGGCAGCGCCTGGATGCTGTGGGATGACTCAGGATTCAGCTATATGCACATACAGCTGAAGTGTCCCTGCCGGCGCCCGGACCATTGCAGAGCCCGGACACCGATGGTTGACTCGAGTATAAGCAGAGGACAGATTGATCAGTCGAAAAACTCGACTTATACTCGAATATATACGGTAGTCTTTTTTTTATCTTTTATTACTTTTACACAATAGAAATGCTTTTTTTTTAAATATTCTGTTTTTATGACGCCATAGTCTCATAGCCATAACTAATTGTCTCTATATGGAGCTGCCTAAGGGATTGTTTTTTGCGGGATAAGTAGACGTTTTTATTGGCACCACTATGGGGTTCAAATGATGCTTTGATCGCTTTGTATGAATTTTTTTTTGTGGGGTGTTTTGAAAAAAAATACAGCATCCATTCTATTTTTTATTTTTTACAGCGGTCACCATGTGGTAAAAATTCCGTGGTAGCTTTACTTAGCAAGTCTATATGATTATAGCGATACTCAATTGTAATTTTTTAATGTGTTACTGTTTTTTACACAATAAAAACACTAAATTCAAAAGGGAACACATGTTTTTGCATCCCCAAAAAGTCTGGGAGCCAAACTTTTTTTTTTTTCTGTGTATGGAGCGTGTATGGGCTTGGTTTTGCAGGAGAGTTGATGTTTTTATGGGTATTTTTTTTGGGGGGAAAGATTTTTTTGATCATTTTTTAACCCCTTTAACCCTTAGACGTATCCATACGTCCGGGTCTTTGGGGGTTCACCACCTGGAACGTATGGATACGCCGAGGACGCGCAAACTCTAAAGCAGAGTTTGCGCGGGGCCGGGGGAAGCTGTATATTACAGCGACATCCCGCGCGTGGGCCCCACCCCGGATGTCGGGGGGGGGGCGGTTAAACCCCTTTAAATTATCGCACCTCGGGTCGCCAAAACTAAGAGAGACGCGGAGGAGATCGCCCCCCTGCGTCTCTGTCGGGGGCGAAGCCACGGATCCCCTCGATCCGGAGCTCCTGCCTCCTACGGGACAGCCGGAAGCAGAGAATGCCTTGGGTTTCTGTGACGTCACATGCCCAGCCGTGCCCTTTGGGCAGGCCCCGGCATGTGACTGACAGTTGTCATAGGAACCAGTCATAAAAAAGCTATGCACGATTCCTTTTAAATGAGAGTCTAAAGATCTTCATTAAAATCCCCTTGGGGAAAAGTAAAATAAAAATGGGAAAAAGTAAAAAAAATAAAAAAAGTGAAAACAAGAAAAAAACCCCAAAAAAAAGATAAAAAAAAAAATATACACCGCCCTTTTCCCCCCTTTTACAAACCCCATCCCCCCAAAAAAAAAACAAAAATAAATAAAGCCCCCAATTTGGTATCGCCGGTGCGTAGCCCTCCCTATAAATCTGTCATTTAATTAACCCGTACGGTGAACGCCGTAAAAAAAAAAAAAAACAATCCAGAATTTAAAGATTATTGTTCATCCGCAGCACATAAAATGGAAAAAAAATGCATAAAAAAACCCCTAAAACGCCAAATTTGTCCCAATTAAAACGTCAGCATCCCGCAAAAAAAACCCTTATACAGTTTGGGATACGAAAAATAAAAAATGTATAGCTCCAGAAAAAGCGATGTAAATATTTTTTTAAACACACTTTTTTTTTTTTTTTTTTAAAGTGCTTAACATAAAAAAACATATAAATAGGGTATCGCCAAAAATCGTAGCGACCCAAAGAGTAAAGGGAACTTTCACGGATACGGGGCACGGTGAGCCTGTTAAAAATAAAAATAAAAAACACTACTAGGATTGCAGTATTTCTTCACCCTGGCCCCCAAAAAATGGTTTAAAAAGCGATCAAAAAAGTTTTTCCCCCAAAAAATATAAAATAAAAATGTCAACTCATCTCGCAAAAAAACAAGTCCCTACACAGCTCCAAGCACAAAAAATTTAAAAGTTTGGCTCCAGACTAGGGCGATGCAAAAACATATTTTCTGGTTGAAAAAAAAGTGTTTTTATTGTATAAAAGCATAAAACATAAAAAAATAACAATTGGATATCGGTGTAATCGTATTCCCTGCTGAGTAAACTACCATGTCATATATACCGTACAGTGACCGCTATAAAAAAAAAAAAATAAAAAACACTACCAAGATTGCTGTATTTTGTTCAAAACATCTCAGAAAAACCTTAATAAAAAGTGAAAATAGATCATAGCACCCCATAATGTAACAATAAAAACTTCAACTCATCCCGAAAAAAAAAAGCCCAAAACCAAGCTGGCACAAGCAAAAAAAAAAATTATGGCTGTCAAAATAGGACAAAAAAAAACGCAAATTTTTTATAGACGCATTTCTACGTGAAAAATAAAAAAACAAAAAAAAACTATATAAAAATCTTTCATTGTAATTGTAACCGACCCCCATAGTAAGTTATCACATAATTTTCACTGCACGGCGAATGCTGTACAATTGAAACACAAAAAACAAGGACCGAACTGCCTGTTACCCCCCATTTTCATTGCCCAATGCTAAAAAAAAAAAAAGGAACACCTGTGCATCCAAAAAGCACAAATTCACCCCAGATGAATTCCCGAGGGCGCTGAATCCAAAATGGGGCGCTTCTGGAAGTTTTCCCCCTGTTGTGCTACTTTGGGGGCTTTGCAAATGCGACATGGCCCCACCAAAAAAAAATGCGTTCCAAAAGCCAAAAAGCGCCCCTCCCTTATACGCCCCGCCATGCCCCAAACAGATTTACCACCCAAATGTAGGGTATTGCCGAACTTGGGAAGAAAATTTCTTAACAAATTTTTTTTGGGGGTTTTTTTTCCAGATTTTTTATAATGAAAACATTTTAACTAAAATTGCAGTTATTGAAAAAAAAAAAAAAATTTTAATTTTCCAGCCCCTTTTGCAAAAAAAATTTGTAATCCCTGTGGGGGTCTATATATTAAATGCACCCCTGGATATATTCATTAAGGGTTTGGGGTTTTCCCAAAAGGGGTCTATTTAGGGGGGTTTTTTTAAGTTTTAGCACCTTTGGGTGTCCCCAAAACCTGAAAAGGCTCCTAAAAAAAACGATTTAAAAAAGAGACCCCAAGTATAGAGGGGGCCCCCTTTCGGGGCTTATGGGGGAGCAAATAATCACGGGGCCACATAGGGAATCTCTAAAAACGGCAGACCTGGGGGGAAATTTATATTATGTTGCATTTCCTAGTCCATTTACCCTATTCCCCTAAAATGATAAATATTGAAAATCTGCAAAAAAAAAGTAAATTTTGAAATTTCACTCCACTTTTCTTTAATTTTTGTAAAAAAATCGAAGGGTTATAAAAATTCCTAAATTGTTGTAAATATGTTAAAAGGGGTCAGTTTTTCAATGGCGTCACTTATGGGGGGGATCTAACATGCAGGGCCCCTCAAACCCCGCAGAATGGAGTGGTCCTAAAAAAATGATATTGCAAAAATTTTTTGAAAAAGTGAGAAATTTCTCAAATTTTCTAAGCCCTCAATGTCGTAAAAAAAAAAAAAAAACATTTTAAAAAAAGATGCCAACCAAAATGAACATAGGTAGATGTAGTTATAAACTATTTTGTGGGGAAAAAATTATCTGTCTTGAAGCAGAATTTTGCAACTTTCAAAATCGCAATTTTTCCCAAAATTTTTAGAAAAATTTTTTTTTTCCAAACAAACAAGGATTTTTATGGATACAAATTTCTTTCTAACTTAAAACACAATGTGTCCGGAAAAAAATCTCTGAATCACTGAATAGGTAAAAGTGTAAAAAGTTTTTCTCACAAAATTGACACATGTCAGATTTCAAAAATAGGGCTGTGTCAGGAAGGTCAAAACAGGCTGGGTCCTTAAGGGGTTAAATCTGTGTTTTGGAAAGCAGGTTGAAGAAAATACTCACCGTGCTGTGTACGTGACAAGTTAGCTTTACTCTGTGGGATGATACTATTACGGCGATACCCAATTTACAGTGCCTTGCGAAAGTATTCTGCCCCCTTTAACTTTTCAACCTTTTGCCACATTTCAGGCTTCAAACATAACGATATAAAATTTTAATTTTTTGTGAAGAATCAACAACAAGTGGGACACAGTTGTGAAGTGGAACGAAATTTATTGGATATTTTAAACTTTTGTAAAAACAAAACTGAAAAGTGGGGCGTGCAATATTATTCGGCCCCCTTAAATTAATATTTTGTAACGCCACCTTTTGCTGCGATTACAGCTGCAAGTTGCTTGGGGTATGTCTCTATCAGTTTTGCACATCGAGAGACTGAAATTCTTGCCCATTCTTTCTTTGAAAACAGCTTGAGCTCAGTGAGGTTGGATGGAGAGCAGTTTTCAGCTCTTTCCACAGATTCTCGATTGGATTCAGGTCTGGACTTTGACTTGGCCATTCTAACACCTGGATAAGTTTATTTGTGAACCATTCCATTGTAGATTTTGCTTTATATTTGGCATCATTGTCTTGTTGGAAGATAAATCTCCGTCCCAGTCTCAGGTCTTTTGCAAACTCCAACAAGTTTTCTTCCAGAATGGTCCTCTATTTTGCTCCATCCATCTTCCCATCAATTTTAACCTATTCCCTGTCCCTGCTGAAGAAAAGCAGGCCCAAATCATGATGCTGCCACCACCATGTTTGACAGTGGGGATGGTGTGTTCAGGGTGATGAACTGTGTTGCGTTTACGCCAACATATCGTTTTGCATTGTGGCCAAAAAGTTAAATTTTGGTTTCATCTGATCAGAGCACCTTCTTCCACATGTCTGGTGTCTCCCAGGTGACTTGTGGCAAACTTTAATCAAGACTTTTTATGGATATCTTTGAGAAATGGCTTTCTTCTTGACACTTTTCCATAAAGGCCAGATTTGTGCAGTGTACGACTGATGGTTGTCCTATGGAAAGACTCTCCCACCTCAGCTGTAGATCTCTGCAGTTCATCCAGAGTGATCATGGGCCTCTTGGCTGCATCTCTGATTAGTCTTCCCTTTGTCTGAGATGAAAGTTTAGAGGGATGGCCGGGTCTTGGTAGATTTGCAGTGGTCTGATACTCCTTCCATTTCAATATGATCGCTTGCACAGTGCTCCTTTGGATGTTTAAAGTTTGGGAAATCTTTTTGTATCCAAATCCGGCTTTAAACTTTTCCACAACCAGGACCAGCCTGGTGTGTTCCTTGGTCTTCATGATGCTCTCTGTGCTTTAAACAGGACTTTGAGACTATCACAGAGCAGGTGCATTTATATGGAGACTTGATTACACACAGGTGGATTATATTTATCGTCATCAGTCATTTAGGACAACATTGGATCATTCAGAGATCCTCACTGAACTTCTGGAGTGAGTTTGCTGCACTGAAAGTAAAGGGGCCGAATAATAATGCACACCCCACTTTTCAGTTTTTTATTTTTTACAAAAGTTTAAAATATCCAATAAATTTCGTTACACTTCACAATTGTGTCCCACTTGTTGTTGATTCTTCATGAACAATTAAAATGTTATATCTTTATGTTTGAAGCCTGAAATGTGGAAAAAGGTTGAAAAGTTCAAGGGGCCGAATACTTTCGCAAGGCACTGTATCTATTTTTATTTCTTTATCTATAGTTTATTTGCTAGTACTGTTTTTGCCCTTTTAAGAAACCGTGCTGGATACCCTCGCTGTGATAGTCTACTGCAGATAGTGCTGGACTCCGCTTAGCCCATATCCCTGACGGGAATAGCAAGATGGGTATGGCTGGGATGATTGCTTTTATAATATAAGATGGTATTTCCTGCAGTTGGCTTATGGTAGGTAGAGGAATTAATGATTTGCTGTGGTATGCCCTCCAATTGTAAATCCAAAAAGATATTTTGGATTTATGTATATTTGAAAGGGGAATTTAAGATTAAAAGGATTGTTACTGAAATACTGAATAAGAAGTGGCACAGCAGACATAGAACCCCTCCAAATAAGAAGGAGGTCATTTATATATCTGCCATACCACTCCACCCCATTACTAAAGGTATTATTTGTCATGTATACATAAGATTCCTCCCACCAGAACATGACTAGGTTCACCGATCAGGGGGAAAATGTGCCCCTCATAGATACGCTTCTTTTTTGTAAAATGTATTTCTGAAATGAAAAAGTGATAGGACATAGCATACTCTATGGTGAACCCAAAGAAGTTTTTTAAATCACTGGAGTAGGAGCTATATTTGTCCAAGTGAAAATGGCAATTTCCAGAGGAGCGCAGGTATAGAGTGACTTTACATAGCAGCTAAGCCGTACATAGCTATCATGCCATGATAAACTGCCTTTAACGAGAAAAATCCAAGATCAAATTTTTCAAAATGTTATACAAAAAGTTATGTGACTGATATATTTAAAACTCAGCAGTTGTGTGCTTTCTTCCCAATGTTTGTACAGGATGTCTTTGATGGTCAATTCTAGCTGATACTTAATGACATTTTGCATTATTTAGCATGAACTAAAATGCTCATGTCCTGAAAAATCCCAATCTATGATGTTATTATAAATTCATAAATGATGACACATTTAATTAAGACATTATTAATCTCAACACCTTAAATTTGATAAAACTAAGATGAAAGATCCCAGAGTGATGGAACACTGATTATTAAACACTGCATGCATATTTAATCCTGCAGTCCTGAATGACTTTCTACTAAACAAAGGAAATTCAAACAGCTCTGCAGAGAAGGAAAACTATATATAACGCAGGAAAAGCAGATTTTGCTTTGAAGATAAGATAGATGTTATCAGCTCTGAGAGCACACAGGTTTCTCTAGGTTATGAACCTGTTCTCGCCCTTCTCTCTCTGCTCTGTCTTATCTGCTAGCAGGTAGTGATGTCACCACAGGTCGAACTGCCGGAAGCTTAAGAACAGTGTGTTATCTCAAACAAATTATTAGGGTATGTTCACATGATGTATTGTGGCGTGGTGGCAGCCTGCCGGCCCCATTCACATTCATTTCTCGCGGCGCGTATTCGCCGCAAATAATTGACGACCGGGGAGAGCAGGCGTAATCCATAGTTTTCTATGAGAGCTATGGATTACCGTAATTTCGTCGCGCATCTCGCCCTATTAGAGCGCAAATACCTGGCAAAAAGTGCGCCGAAATTACGCCGTGTGGACATACCCTTTTTTTATTTTGCGCTTTGAAGATCTCTGCACTTATAGATAAGATCTCCTGCTCTCATGTTAGCCCTATTAGAAAAGCTGTGAATGCCAAGTTGATATGCTTATCACTACCATAGAACCATGCACAGCGTGACCAGAAGGAGACAGAATGCATGAATCTCAATCTGCTTTTGGCACAGTGAAACAACATGGTAAGACCCTTCTTACCCTAGCCTATTTCTTTTCACATTTATTTTTCCCTCCCCGCCTTCCCAGAGCCATAACTTTTTTTATTCTATCACCTACATAGACATATGAGGGCTTTTATATTGTGGGACAAGATGTACTTTTTAATGGTGTCATCCACCGAATTTACTGAGGAACTGCAAAAAAATTGTAAGTGTGGCAAAATGTGAAAAAAAATGTACTTGCGCTATGTGTGCGGGAGATTTTTTTATGGCATTTAATCTCTGGTATAAATGAGGTGTCATCTGTATTCTACAGGTTGATATGAATCTGGCAATACCTAACATGTATGGTTTTCCATTTTTCTAATTTTTGCCACAGTGACAGTTTCTGCAACCAATAACTTTTTTGTACTTCTACCTACAGACTTGAGTGAGGGTGATTTTTTTGCAGGATGAAGCGCACTTTTTATTAATACCAGTTTCGAATAAATGCAAATTTTTTATGACATTTATTTAAATTTTTAGGGGATGTGAAATGACAAAAAAAAAACTGCAATTTTGGTATTTAAGAATTTTTTTCTTTTTGTGTTCATCGTACAGAATAAATTATGTGGATGCGGCGATACCAATTATGTGTAACTTTTTTATTATTTGTAAAATGGCAAAAAGGGGTGATTTGAACTTTCTTTTCTTTATTTTATTTTTTTAATTCTTTAAAACTTTTTTCTTAGCATTCAGTCCCCATAGGGTGCTTTACCACAAGAGGGCACAATGGTTTATGCAGCCTTTTGCATTGCATAAACAATGCGATAGGGTGTACAAATATGGTGGTTTTACGACTTTCTGCCTGGGGCATGAAGAAGTAAAATGAGAAGCATGGTGACGGTAGAAGCTTTCACAAGGCTTCTACCTGCCATGTTGACCGATTGGGACCACGTGATCGTACCAAAGAGGTCCTGATCGCAGTGATGAACGGTGCACAGCACTGTTTCTCATTCATTTAGAGGCTGTGGCATCTAAAGGATTAAATAGCAAGGAATGAAGCCGGCTCCATTCCGTGCTGTTACGGGCGGTTGTCAGTTGGAATTAGCATGTATATATAAAAAATTAAACCTAAAAAATAACTTCTGACACCATATATACAGACAGATAGATAGATAGATAGATAGATAGATAGATAGATAGATAGATAGATAGATACTGACAGAAGTTATTTTTTAGGTTTATTTTTTAATACTGTTATATGTATGTATTGATTCATTTTATCTCTGTCAGATGTTTGCATAAAAGCTAGTTCCTAGCATCCTAGTGGAATCAAACATAACTGAGACTCAGCAATACTGATGAATATCCTCTGCTGTGATCTGTTTCTTTGTTGACTCCAATTGTGAGATCAATAAAATATTATGTTTCCATTCTTTTTAGTCTACACTTTAATTTACAAAATGTATCCTGGTGGACTAATGAAAAATGGATGCCAACAGATAACATATAAAAACAGAAAAATCATATTCAAAACTATGGGACTGTTTAAAGAAACAATGCTCTGATCTAGTCTTCTAACCATCACTTGTCATAGTCAAAACTTGTAACTACTGGAGTTTTGTGGGACGAGATTCATGAAGGAAAATATGTATATAACATGGTAAGTTAAGTTCTTTGTGGATGGATGATGGTATACCTTAGATGAAAGGTTTTACACAGGATATGCATCACTTTGTCAGAGACTTTAAAAGCTGAAACCTTGCCTCCGCACATATTGGCCCAAGAAGCCGAATTAAAAGTATTGGAAGAAGCCTGCAAGCATGCTGAAATCAAGATTGCCAATATATACACAGATTCTCGCTATGCCTTTGGGATCGCACATGACTATGGCCCAACATGGAAAGCAAGATCGTTTCTTACAGCAAATGGACAATCTATTAAAAATGAAAAACAAGTGTGAGCATTGATGGAAGTGTTATTGCTGCCTAAACAAGTTGGAGTCATCAAGGTAAAAGGCCATTCTAGAACAGACACCCATGAAGCAAGAAGAAATCACATAGCTGATCAAACAGCTAAAGCAGCAGCTCAAACCAGGGTGAAGAACTCGGCTTTAATGCTGTAGCGCTGCAAGAAGAAACACCATTTTAATATCCTGAAAAAGTTGCAAGAATAGACCAGAGAAGAAAAAAAGATAAAAAGAAAAGAAGATTTGGTGTGAGAAGGATGAAATATGAAAATCAGAAGTATTTTGGGCAGTTGGAGAGAGACTGTATCTTCCAAAGACTCTTTATCCTGTTATGGGACAAGCAACACATGGAGTCACACACCAGTCAAAGACTGCCATGGCTGACCTGGTTAAGTTTTGGTGTGTACTTTGGATTTATTGCTGTTACTGCCAAGTACACTCAAAGATGACTGCTATGTGCAAGGAACAACGGGGGAAGAAAATAGAAGACTGACCCCACAGCGCTATACTCGCACAGCAGACTATCCTTTACAGAAACTATAAATTGAATATATGCCAATGTCTCAAGTGGGAAAGTGGGATTATCTGCATTGATTTTTCCTCTGGGTGGCCTGAAGTATTCCTGATTGCTAAAGGGACTGCTCAAGTAAGCTATAGCCAAGAAGCTGCTGTCAGAAGTAGTGTGCAAATATGGAGTTTCTGAAGCAAATTGATTGAGTCACACATTTCACTGGAGAAGTCATGAAGGAGATCATGGATATGTTCGGGATAAAGAAAAGCCTTTCATACCATCTATCATACGCAAAGTAGCTGTAGGTAGGATGATATAGCTAGTAAGATAGGCCTCAGCCCATATCAGATGGGTTTAGTCCCTATACTAGGATTATATTGTTTTGCACTACAACTCCAAATGCAACATAATGGTTTGACCTCTTATGTGACAGAGGTTACAAAGTGCTTGATTAATATACGTTCTCGAGTATTTGTCTCCCTTCGAGATCCTGACTCACTCAGTTGATGGTACCGTACCCATAAGTTGGAGCCAGGAGATTGGATGGTCGTTTAAAGAGATGTGAGGAGGGCTCTGGAACCACGAGTTGATGGAGTTTTTTGCCACATTATCTATCAATAAAAAACCCGTCACCTGGAGACACCAGGTCTTACAGCATAGCCATGCATTATGGAGCTGGGAGCAGTATGATAGGAGCATTTTATCCAAGGGATCTGGGTGATCAGATATTAGATACCGAACCAAAGATGAATTTACAACGTCTAGAAATGTCCTACCTGTTCCTTCCAATTCCACAGTCCCAACTGTAAAGCCTGGTGTTCAAGTAGAATTAGACTTAAAGGGGTTGTCTCACTACAAGGATTGCTTTTTTTGTTAAAGATCTTGCAAAAACAAGTCACTTTGCAATATGTGTCCATTAACCATGTCCTACCTATTCCTAGATATCTCCTCTTGTATGGGCTGCATCAACTCCTCAGGGCTCTATAGCTACAAACCTGTTTGATCTCTCCTGATAGGCTGCCAGCACTGGTCGCTATAGCTACAGACCTGGTGTCGTCAGCATCTCGTCATTGCAGGTCAGTAGTAGCCAGTAGAAGCCAGTAAACACGCCCCTGAATTCAAAATGTAAACCGAGAAAGCAGGACTGACTAATCAATGAAGTGAGACAACCCCTTTAACCGTTGAATTAGCATTTGAAACTGGGTACCGTGAGAATAATGAATGGTTAAAGTGGGTGAAATACACCGCCACCACACAAAACAGATCTGACTGCCTTGCCTGCGCTTCTGTTATGCCTAAACTTACAACTGTTCCATTTCCGCTGGTAAAACAGGATATAAATCATACTTTTTGCTTTCTTCATATGTTTCAGTCCCAAAGATCAAATGATTCTGCCTTTAGACTGTTAGAATATTTGTATCCAGCCACAAAGATTAGTCCAGACTTCCCTGCTGGTGTAGCTACTGTACTTATGCTGGGAATTATACCTGTTCTTACTGCTTATCAAGTGCTTGGAAGGGAATTTTTCCTCAAGAGTATTATCAATATAGGATCAATTTAAAAGGTAGCAATTCCAAGTCATACCCACTCTTTCTCTCTTAAACAATCAAGTTAGATCAAGAGCCGATGTATGGTTGCTCTGTGCCGATGATTGGATTAGGACTAGTGTTGAGCGATTTTTATCGACAAAGTTGAAATCGGCAAGGTTTTTATGGTGATCGAAATTTCCAGATCATGCGATAATTAAGGTTAAAATCTGTGCATCAAATATTAAGATCGCGCCTTTTTCGGCGCTTCCTGTAATTTTGGCGGCCAGCAAATGAGATTACAGAATAGAGCAGGGTGAGATGTTGGCAGTCATACGGGGATTTGTATGGTTGCTTTGGTGGAAAATCACATGCCCTTTTCGTTTTACAAGAACAGCTTTTCCTGTTTCAGCCTCGTGTCTCTCAGCGTCTCATGGAAGGACCGCGCTCTCCCTGTGGCCAAAACACTCAGCAAAATTTTGTCTATTTCCCCCGAGAAACCTCTACTTTTACTTGATCCTCCAATTTAGTTAGATTAAGATTTGAACTTTTTATGTAGTTACAGAGAATTTTAAAGCAGCACCTACCGCTTAAATTCCACGGCGGGGGAGCGGGGGGGCCCCCAGGGGCGAACACAGACAACTCTATTTTAAAGAACACGGGAAAAGTTCACCAAATTTAGTGTAGACTTTGTAGTGGAAATCTTTAAATTAACATTTGTTTATTGAAAATTTCCGGGAATTGGCACCTGAACTTTATTGGAAAAACATCTTTTTCTAAAACTGCGGGGTTCTCTTTGTTAGCTGCAAAACTCCACTTTTATTAATAACATTTCAGATAGGTGTTTAAATTTTTCCCCAAAACAACCGTGCTGTTGATATATCCACCTTGCACTTAAATTAAAAACCAGCAATTTTGTAGTCCACAGGTTGTTTTTGCCAAAAATACCGTTATCGACGAAAACTCAAGTTACTGTTTTTTATTTTTTTGGCGCCCCAGCACTGTCATTACGCAGCATCTACTAAATCTTAAAACAGCAATTCCATATCACCACGGGGTAATTAAAAAGGGCAAAAAATACATTTTAATCAAAAATAACATTACGTTTTTTTTTGACTTTTGCGCCCCCAACAACTGTTCATTGACCAGCATCTACAAAATTTTAAAACAGCAATTCTATATTCACACGGGTGAATTGAAAGGTGAAAAATACCTTTATTATATCAAAACATAACAGTTACGTTTTTTTTTACTTTGCGCACCCACACTGTTCATTGACGCAGCATCTACGTAAATCTTAAAACAGCAATTCTATATTCACACAGTGAATGAAAGGTGCAAAAAATACCGTTTTTTATACAAAACATAAAAATACTGTTTTTGGACTTTTGCCCAGCCAATTTTTTATGACACCTTTCAGTTTAAAATTTTAATCCAGCAATTTTTTTTTGATTAAGGGGTTTGGAAAGCTGGATTTGCCTCTTTTTTAAAAAAGACTTTCCAAAACTATTCCTACCTTCTCAAATTTTTATTTTTGAAATGGACGAAATGCAGGGGGTAAGCGAGCAAAAGGGGGGGGAGCACATGGAGGTAGAGGACGAGAGAAAAATCCCCTTCCAGTGCTGCGACAACACGCATGCCAGCGGATCGCATTGGGAGGGCCCTCGGGGGCCCGTCACCCGGGTCAGGGCCCTGTGAATCTAAGAACGAAATCGTCGCCAATCGTCCTTTTATGGTTAATGCAACCTGCTCTGCATCTTTCCCCCTCGTCCTCGCAGTCCCCGGCCACAAAAGTCATCATCAGCATCATCAGCATCCGTCCAACATGAAGCAGCCCAAATTCAACTCGTGTACACGCCACTGTGGATAATCCATTGTCTGAAGACCTCTTGATGACAAAAATGCGGTTGGGGTCAGAAGGCATCTTAAAAGATCAAGAGGATGATTTAGTCTCCTCTGACGCCCAGTTACTGAACGCCATCAGAGGAGGTGAAGTCATTCGGCAAAAATCCCCCGGGCGGTCGGCACGTCCTTGCAGTGCCCCTAGCTTGTAGCCCGCAGCTTCTGGATGCATGAAAGTCAGGACGACCAAGTCACCTGTGTTGATGATAGGATGAGGATTTACGACATTGCAGGCTCCATCCTGGTCTTTTCCCCTGCAGAATTTGCTTGCGAGCGCTTCATCAGTGGACGAGGAGGAAGACATGGGGTAGTGTCAATACGGGTCCCGCCACAAAAAGGGAGAGGCGGTCCGCCAGAAGTCGCTGATTATGATTCCGCCACCACGGTCAGCGCAAACCCCGCTCCTCGCTTATTCGCCTGTCAAAAAGTTCCAGGACCTCTCAAGCCTGGGCCCTCTTTGAGCAAGCACTCTGATTTCACCCAGCGATGTTCATATGCCGCCTTTGCCAGTAAAACACTATAAGAGAGGCAAGAACCCCTTAAGTGGTTAACCACCACCACATGTCTAGTCACATGCAGGCGAATGCATGAGTTTGAAATGGAGGGGAACACTTTGGCCAAGAAAAGGCCAGACCGACGCCGGGCCTACCAACCAATGTCACACCCTCTGTCTCCGCCTCCTCCTCCTACCGCCTTGACCACCAAGCGTTCCTCAGCTGCCCATGGTCTCTCAGAGTCCATGATCAGGGATCAGCCTCCGCTTCAGCTCCACCGTCGCCCGAGTACCACAAGCACCACCAGATGACCCATCCTACCCCTTCTCCTTCGCCAGTTTGACCGACCTCACACCGTAAAGCGGCCGTCTAGCAGCCCAGCTTCTGTCTTCCAGTTTGGGAGCAGAAGAAACCACTTTAACCCAAACCATCCAAAATCCAAAACCTGAATGTCGGCATTTGCCAGGCTTTGGCCTTGGAAATGTTTCCTTTCCGTCTTGGTGGAACACAGATGGGTTTCCCGCACACGTCATGGCCCTCGCTTGCCCCCAATACCAGATGCCGAGCAGCATTTCTTTGCCAGAAAGCCGTCCTTGCCTGGCCAGCCACGTCGACATCTAAAAATTTCAAGCGCGTGGTCTGCATTGTGTCCCGGAAAAGTACATCTCAACACCGACACATGGACTATAAGCACGGCCAATGCCGCTATAACTCTGTGATAGCTCACTGGGTGGAGCTGGGTGGAATGCCTCTGGGGTGATGGTGGCTCTCAGGCTCGGCGCACGCTCTCCAAAACCGAAGGGATGGTGCAGGGCTCTTTCCCCCCAAGGGCCTCGGTGGCATCACGTGCCCAGGAGAACACCAGGCCGTGTTGAAATTAATCCTGCCTTGGAGACCGTCCACACACAGGCGAAGCTGTGGACGGCTCTAAGCAAACGAGACCGAGCGCTGGCTGGGTTGACAAAACCTTGTGCCCAGCAAGGTGGTGTGCGATAACGGGCCCCCGAAATCTGCTGGCCGCCTCTTAAGATCCGTAGGCTGGAGCACATCCCTTGCCTGGCACCAATGTCATGAACCTTGTCCCGTCCCTGAAATTTCCTAAAGAGCTACCTCTGGTTCATTGGACTGCCTGGCTGAAGAAGGCTCGAGGTCTGAGTTCGCACTTCCGCCGTCGCACCCCCTGCTCTTCGTCCCGCCTGGCTCTGCGTTGCAGCGTCAGCTCGGCCATCCCCGACAAACGGGGGGGGGGGCGTCCACATTGTTGTACGTGCCTGGAGTGGCAACTCGAGTAACGGGGTACGCTGAATTCCACCCTCCCCATGCTCCAGCATTGTGCAGCAGCTCGATGCCATTACGCATACGAAGTGACACATGGCCTGACAAGCAGCGGT
Organism: Phyllomedusa bahiana; assembly: GCA_025379985.1. Lineage (NCBI taxonomy): Eukaryota > Metazoa > Chordata > Amphibia > Anura > Hylidae > Phyllomedusa > Phyllomedusa bahiana. The sequence goes on from JAODAL010023453.1 coordinate 47,687, forward strand.
AACGGACCTGGGTGATTGAAACCACCGAGAGTGGAGGCCAGGTGAAAGACTCTGGCACCATCCTTTGCCAGTTTTTGAAGAAGCCAACAAATGGGTCAGTGGCGGACGATGCCCATGTCAGCATAGCATTGTGGTGATCTTAGTTCTGGACCGATCGTTGGCCACCTGAAACAACATGTCCCCGCCAGCGACGGAGGAGGAGAACGGACACAGATGCGGATACGGGGAGGCCTTTCTCTCGGTCTCTCCGTCAAATCCACAAAGGCCCGACAGTTTTCAACAATTTCATCGGTCTTTATTAGGCAGTGGTTCGGGGTCCAAGAGCTAGTGCAAGGTGGCGTCAGTCAGCCTTCAGGGTGCATCATCTCAGGCAAGTCAGGGCTCGTGTTAAGCTGTGCCGGAGGCAGCGGAGGAGGAGAGGAGGAGGAGGAAGGAGGAGTATTCCTAGACCCTGATGTTGACCGACGCTCCCTGCCTGGAAAGAGGTTGGCCGCGAAAATTGATGGCTGAGGAAAGAGAGGAAGATCAGTTGGGTAGTGCCCCTCGACCCAGAGGCATGGGAAATCAAGGCTCCATCTCTCACATGAGTGCTTGGGGATGCTTCCATTTCCTCCAACATGATCCTCGGCATTAAGGCCAGCAAAATGAAAACAGTTACTGGGAGGCCAACCCTCTGGATCCCCCGGTACAAAACAAAAATCACACTTTCCTTCCACCCACCCCACCCAAATAGAGAGTAAAATGCAGGAAATGGAGACCTTGCTGAGTGATCAACTGGAGACATCTGTGGCTCTGCTTCACGTTCCCCAAATGTCACGGAGGAACAAACATCAGCGACGTGACAGCATTAGGAGCGCCAAGTAGGCGTAGCGGCAGCAGCAGGCAAGGTGGCAGAAGCCTAATGGGTGACCTCTTGCAATCTTTGTTTACACCTCACCAACGCATGCAATGCAGGGCACACATCCAACACAACAGAGATCAGGCATTAAGAACATGTAGCACGACTATCTGTGTCTCAACACCGATGTGTTATTTTGCATTGTGTTCCGGACCCAATTAGACTTCTGGGTATCCAATAATGGGACGATGGCCCGAACTGGCTCGTCACGCCATAGAGGGTGTATGTTTTTTTTTTTCCCCCTGGCCCAGAAGCCAGCGTCATATCGAGCGGAGCCCTTCAGCACAGCTGGAGGAGTCAATACAGGACAAACGCATCCGGCTTTCCACATATAATGTGGATCGTTTGACTTTTCACAAGATGAAATCAGGCTTGGATCTTCTGAAGATGATGTGGCGCCCCAATTGCCGAGGTTCACCGATTATTGCCAGTCTACTTCACATTCCATTTCAAACAGAAATGGTCCTCTTGGAAAACTTTTTTTTAAAATGATCATTTCTTACTGCAATTTATTCTCTTTTCCCAACAGATTCATTTGCTGGTTTTGCTGTGAGTAGACTGTAAAAGACAGTCAAGGTTTCCATGACAACCACCGTATTCCATTAACTCACTTATCTTAATAAGTTATCGCATGTCAATGGTTTTGAGGTCATTTTGCTGTGAGGATACAGCAATAATCATGGTCCTTTGGAACAGAAATGTGACTTCTAAGTGGCATTCTCCGCTCACAATTTTTTAATAGTGGCTGAGAATGTCATATTTATAATTTTTGGGGTCATGTTGCTGTGAGATACAGCTATAATTATGGTCCTTGAACAGAAATGTGGCTTCTAAAGTGGCATTCTCCCTCACAATTTTTAATAGTGGCTGAAAGTCAATATTTATAGATGTTTTTTGTGGGTCATGTAGCATTGAGTGACAGCCAATAATCATGGTCCTTTGTAACAGAAATGTGGCTTCTAAGAGGGCATTTCTCCTTCGTCACCAATTTTAACAGGGCTGGATAGTCATTTTTATAATTTTTTGGTCAATTCTGCCTTTGAAATGCAGCAATACGACAGGGTCCTATTATAAAAAAATGTTGTTTTCTAACATACATTTGTTCTTCACAATTGACCAAAGTGGCTCAGGGTCATGCGTTTTTGAAATTTTTGGGGGCAATTTGCTGTTGACATGCAGCTATACTACAGGTCCTATTCTAAAAAAGTGTTGTTTTTCTAAAGACATTTGGTTCTCACAATTAACCAAATGGGCTCAAGGGTCATGCTTTGAATTTTTGAGGGGCATTTTGCTGTAAAATGCAGCTATACTACAGGTCCTATTCAAAAAATGTTGTTTCTAGACAGACATTTTGTTCTTCAACAATTGTCAAGAGCGGCTCAAGGGTGATGGTGCTTCAAAACAGGAAAAGGTAGTACACTGATTAATGGACACATATGCAAAATTGACTTGTTTTTTGCAAGATCCTTAACATAGCCTATCAATCCCTGTATTGAGACAACCCATTAATGACAATGAAAAAAAGAGTAAACAAAGACATGGAGGGATTCCATCCTATTTTAAAAATGTTTTTTCTAGAATAAAGCACTAAAACACTTGCATGTACAAAATAGATGTTCTAAAAAAATTCCTCTGAATTGTACAAATGAGGTACAGGAAAAACTTGACCAGATGAAGGTTGATTCAAGAGGACATGGAGTATGAGCACAGACATGAGAACAACGTTGACAGAGACAATTTTCCTCCAGCACGTTGACTAAAATGATAAAAAGAATGCCCAAGATAAAGGGCACCTGGGTGTAACATTACGTTAACCCACCAGATTTCCAATTGAAGCTCAATTGTCCACACTCACACTGAGGGGCTAAGCGCTACCCAGGTATTGATGTGTAACAGAGGAATGTGAGTTCCCACACTTTTCTGCTTCCGCACTCCTGCTCCGCACGACCGTTATATCGTTGCTGCGTCATCAGGGCATTTTAACCTCGTGTTTCATAGAAACGACGCAGACCAGCCTTGGGCTTTCACCGACCCACCTGTTAACTCCGGCCCTGGTCCATGCTGTGGCCCCAGACAGGTATAAGTCATGTCCATGAAACTAAATGGTGTTGAAGACACCTTTTTCCGGCACATTTTAAATGTGGGGGTCATGCAGGTTTTGGGGCTACAAGTCTGTGGCCCAGGACAGGTATAGTCAATGTCTCATTCAACTAAAATGGTGGGTTGAAAATGACTCCTTTTGTCCGGCACTTTTTAAATGTGGGGGTCATGCAGGTTTGGGCCTCATGCTGGGCCCAGAGCAGGTAGTAGTCCAATGTCCCAGTGAAACTAAAATGGTGGTTAAAAGACTCCTTTTTCCGGCACTTTTTAAATGTGGGGTCATGCAGGATTGGGGCTCATTGCTGTGGCACAGGACAGGTAATAGTCAATGTCCAGGTGAAACAAAAAAAGGTGGTTGAAAGACTCCTTTTTCCGCACTTTTTTAATTTTTAGGTTCATGCAGGTTTTGGGGCTCACGCTGTTGGCCCAGGACAGGTATATCAATGTCCAGTGAAACTAAAATGGTGGTTGAAATACAACTTTTTCCGGCACTTTTTAAATGTGTGGGTCATGCAGGTTTGGGGCTCATGCTGTGGCCCGGACAGGTATAGTCAATGTCCAGTTCAACTAAAAATGGTGGTTGAAAGACCCTTATTCCGGCACTTATTTAAATGGGGGTCATGCAGGTTTGGGGCTCATGCTTGGCCCGGTACAGGTGTAGTCAAATGTCTCATTTTCAACAAAAATGGTGTTAGAAAAGGACTCCTTTTTTCCGGGTCACTTTTAAATGTGGGAGGTCATGCAGGTTTGGGGCTCATGCTGTTTGCCCAGGACAGGTATAGTCCAATGTCCCAGTGAAACTAAAAATGGTGGTTGAAAGACTCCAATATTCCGGTGGGCAACTTTTTAAATGTGGGGGGTCATGCAGGTATGGTGCACATGCTGTGCCGCAGGGACAGGTTATAGTCAATGTCCATATTAAACTAAAATGGTTGGTTTCAAAGACCCTTTTTTCCGGCGGGCCTTTTTAAATGATGGGTGGTCATGCAGGTTTGGTCTCCAAGCAGTGGCCCAGGACCAGTATAGTCAATGTCCAGTGTCAACTAAAATGGGGTGGGTTTGAAAGACTCCCTTTTTCCGGCACTTTATTTAAATGAGGGGGTCCATGCAGGGTTTGGGGCTCATGCTGTTGGCCCAGGACATGTATAGTCCAATGTCCCAGTTCAACTAAAATGGTGGGTTGAAAGTCTCCTTGTTTTTTTCCGGCATTTTTTAATGGGGGGGTAAATGAAAGGTTTGGGGGCTCTTTCTGTGGGCCCAGGACGGTTTTATCAATTCCAGTGAAACTAAAATGGGGGTTTTGAAAGACCCCTTTTTTTCCGGGCATTTTTAAAAAATTAGGGGCCCTTTGCGGTTTGGGGCTCATGCTGTGGCCCAGGACGGGTAAAATAAATTTGCCCCAGTGAAACAAAAAAGGGGTTTTGGGGAAAGTCCCTTTTTCCCCGGCCCTTTTTTTAAAAATGGGGGGGGTTCAGCGGGTTTTGGGGGCTCATCTGGGGCCCGGGGAAAAGGGTATAGCCCCCCAAAATGTCCATTTGAAACAAAAATGGGGGTTTTGAAAGACCCCTTTTTTCCCGGGGCATTTTTTTAAATGTGGGGGTCTTTGCGGGTTTTGGGGCTCATGCTTGGCCCAGGAAAAGGAAATATTTCAATGCCCCATGAAACAAAAAAATGGTGGGTTGAAAGACCCTTTTTTCCGGCATTTTTTTTAAAATGGGGAGGTCAGGGCGGGTTTTTTGGGGCCCTCATGCTGGGGCCCCAGGACGGGTTATAAATTCCCAAATGAAACTAAAAATGGGGTTTGAAAGACCCCTTTTTTTCCCGGAAAATTTTTTAAAATTTGGGGGTCATGAAAGGTTTGGGGCTCTTTGCTGGGGCCCCCAGGACGGGTATATCAATGCCCCATTTCAACTAAAATTTTGGTTTGAAAGATTTCCTTTTTTCCCGGGCATTTTTTAAAATGGGGGGGTCATGCGGGTTTGGGGGCCTCACCCTGGGGCCCCCAGGACAGGCATAGCCCAATTTTCCATTTCAACTAAAAGGGTTTGGTTGAAAGACTCCTTTTTCCGGAATTTTTTAAATGGGGGGGTTGATGCGGGTTTGGGGGCTCATGCTTTTGCCCGGGACAGGTATAGTCAATGTCCAGTGAAACTAAAATGGGGGTTTTGAAAGCCTCCTTTTTTTCCCGGGCACTTTTTTTAATTTTGGGGCCCATGCGGGTTTTGGGGCCCCAAGCTGGGGCCCAAAAAAGGTATACCCAAATTTTTCCCATTTCAACTAAAAGGTGGTTGAAAGACTCCTTTTTCCGGCATTTTTTAAATGGGGGGTTTCAGCATTTTTGGGGGCCTGCTGCTTTTCCCAAAGGACGGGGATATTAAAATGTCCAAATCAAGTAAAAATATGGTTCAAACCCATATTTCCCTTCTGGCACTTTTAATTTGTGGGGGGATGCGGGTTTTAAACCCCCTTTCCCCGCCCATAGGGCGAAATTGGATACGCCCTACGGGAAGTAAATTTCCCGCAAAGGGACGTTTTCCTTTACGCCCGGGGTGCCATCGCGGGGGGGGGCGCGGCCACGCACGATCGCAAAAAAGGGGCCCCAGCGGAAAATTTCCCGGGGGGGCCCCGCATCCCGAAATCCCCCCCCCGGTTTGGAAGTGACTCCGCCCCCGGGTGGATTACCGCTTCTTTAACCGAAAGCCTGCCCATGGCTGCGATAATAAACCGCAGGCAGGAGGGTAGCTCCCCCCTCCCTTTCTCCCCGGGCTCCCGCACTGTAGTGCGCGGCCCGACTCCTCTCTGAAAGGCCCTGGGGAAAAGTGAAGGGGCCATTTCCCCCGGGTAAACTGTGTTTGGCCACCATCCCCCGCAATGCATTGGGGGGCAGGGTGCCCGGCGTTGTCATGGCTCCAGTACCAGTACTGAAATTGCACTGGACGCATTCAAAACAGAAATCTGAGGGATTGCTTTAAAGAAAAGTGAAAAAAAGTAAAAAAAGTAAAAAAAATGCCCAAAAGTAAAAAAAAAGTAAAAACAAAAAAAAAAAAAATAAAATAAAAACACTTAAAAAACCCCCTTTTTTTCCCCCCTTTACAAACCCAAATTTCCGCCCCAAAAAAGACCCAAAAATAAATAAAAAACCCATATTTGGTACCGCCGCGTGCGTAACACCCCCACCCGATAAATCTGTAAAGGTTAATTAACCCGTACGGTAAACCCCGCCATAAAAAACAAAAAACAAAAAACAGCACAAAAATTGCGGTTTTTTTTAATTTGAGAATCCATTTCCACCCCATAAAATTGAATAAAAACCCCATCAAAAATTCATATGGGATCCAAATTTGTACCAAATAAAACCCCTTCTTCTTTTCCCCGAAAAAAAAAAAGCCCCCATACACCTCTGTAAAATTGGAAAAAATAAAAAATTTATGGGCTCTCAGAAGACACAAATGCATAAATTTTAAATTTTAACCACAATAAAAAACCCCCCTTTTTTTTTTTTTTTAAAGTGCTTAAAATTTTTAAAAAAACTAAAAAAAATAGGGTACCCACCATAATCTTTAACGCCCCCAAGAGTTAAAGCAACGGGTCAGGAAACTGCACATTTGACCCGCTTTTTTAAAAAAATAAAAAAAAAAAAACTTTTACTGGGAAATTGCATTTTTTTTCTTCACCCCTCCCTTTCCCAAAAAAAAAGGGGATTTAAAACGGATAAAAAATTTCTTGCCCCCCCAAAAAAAATTTAAACCCAAAAAAACTCAACTTTTCCCCCGGGCCAAAAAACAACCCCTACACCACCCTCCGTACACAAAAAAAATAAAAAATTTTTAAGGGCTCTAAAGACTTGGCGATGCAAAAAACGTGTTTTCCTTTTTGAATAAAGTTTTTTATATTGTGTAAAAGCAGAAAAATTTAAAAAAAAATATAAAAATTTGGGATATCGCTGTAATCGTATCGACCTGATGAGAAATTTCTAGTATGCCCATTTAAATACTGCACGGGGGACCGCTGTTAAAAAAATAAAAAAAAAAAACACTATCAGGAATGCTTTATTTTTTTTTCAAAATGCCTCACAAAAAATTTTTTAAAAAGGATAAAGCCGCATATGCCCCCCCTAATGGTACTAATAAAAACATTAAAATCATTTCCCCCAAAAAACCCAAACCCCCAAAACATCCCCCTAAACAGAAAACTGAAAAAGTTATGGCAAACAAAAAAAAACAACATAAAAACGCAATTTTTTTTTTAACCCCAATTTTTATTGTTAAAAAATAATAAAACTTTTGAAAAAATATATAAAAAACTATACCAAAATTTCAAATTTTAAACCCAAACCCCCCTAGAAAGATATCCCCGCATTTAAAACTGCACGGCGAAAGCCTTTTTAAAAAATTGGGAAACTCCCAAAAAAAAATGGCGGAAAATTTTCGTTTTTTCCCCTCATTTACATAGCCCAATCAAAAAAAAAACAACTTTGTAACACCTGGTTTCACCCAAAATGTAAAAAATCCCCCCCCTTTTTTTAATTAAAATTTTAAAAGGGGTGCTTTAATTTCCCAAAAAAGGGTTTACTTATGGGGAAAGGGTTTTACCTGTTCTGGTTTACTTGGGGGCCTTTGTATATGTGACCCGGCCCCACCAAAATCTGCCTTCCAAAAGCCAAGTAGCTCTCCCCCTTATACCCCCCTGCCATGGCGCCCAAACCCCGCAGATTCCCCAAATGTAGGGGATTGCCGACTTGGGGAAAAAATTGTGTAACAAGGTTTTTGGGTGCTTTTTTTAAACCCGGATTCCTTTTAAAATTAAAAAATTTTTTTAGCTAAAAATCTCAAATTTATTGAAAAAAAAAAAAGTTTTAAAATTTTCACAGCCTAAAACCCAAAAATTTTTTGTACACACCTTTGGGTCCGGGTAAAGCTCACCCACAAACCCCGGATAAAAATTTCCCTTTAAAGGGGGGTTTTTTTCCAATAATTTTGGGGAATTTTTTGGGGCGTTTTAAAAAAGTTTTTGGAACCCTTTTGGGGGTCCGCAAACCGAAATGGCCCCTAAAAAAAAATGGTAATGAAAATGAGACCCAGAGTCCAGAGGGGGTCCTCCCATTTTGGGGGCTTTTGGTTTAGCCAAATAATCCCTTTGGCCCACATATGGATATCTCTGAAAACGGGAGAATCTGGGGAATCAAAATTTAAATTTTTATTTCCCTGATCACATTTTAACCCCCAAATTTTTGGTAACAATGTAAAAAAATTTAAAAACGCAAAAAAAAATGAAATTTTGAAATTTCACCCTTCCCCCTTTGCTTTAAAATTTCCCGTGAAACCCCTAAAGGGTTTTAAAAAACCCTTTCCCAAAGCGGTTTTTTAATAAATTTAAAAAGGGGGGTAGTTTTTTAGATGGGGCATTTTTGGGGGAATCTAACATACAGGGCCCAAACAAAATCACGTTAGAAACTGGACCCGTTTTTCCTAAAAAATGTTAAAAATTTCAAATTTTTTTAAAATTTGAAAATTAAATACAAAAAATTTTTTTTTTGCCCCCTAATGTGTAAAAAAAAAAAAAAGAAATTTTAAAAAAAAAAGATGCCAAAATACAAAACAAAAGGGTGGGTTTCCCGTTAAAACTATTTTGGGGTTTGGGGAAAAAACTATCTGTCTTACATGCAGAAATTTTTGAAAATTTTTAAAAAAAATTGGAAATTTTTCAAATTTTTCACGATTTTTTTTTTTTTTTTGGGAAAATTTTTTTTTTTTTTCCACAAATAAACAAGAATTTTTTGGACCAAAATTTCTTCTTTTCTTTAAACACAATGTGTCACGAGGAAAAAAATCTCTTTAATCACATGGAAAGGTTAAAGTTCAAAAAATTTTTCTCACATAAAGTGACACATGAAAAGAAATTTCAAAAAAAAGGGCTCTGTCAGAGACCAAAACTGGCTCCGGGGGTAAAGGGGGTTTTTGGGTTTGGGTGGGTACAAGACAGGGATAGAAAAAGGTCCTTACTTTTTTTTTGTGACTTTTATAACCTAAGTGTGTTCCTAAGATGTAGCACGTATCCTTTGACGTTGTGGATGTTAATTTCAGCTTCTCCAGCCTTGTTTGGGTGTAATAATGAATTGTTGTTGCTCTCCCCATAATTTAATGGTCACCGCGCAAATCGATTCACTATCGAAAAAACCTTATCATAGCGGCCGATTTCGCTACGATCGATCTCGTACCCAACGCAATCCTAAACACTACTATAATAAGATTTAAATTTAAAAAACACACATCTTAGAAAAGGGATGTCCCCACGGACGGGTTTGCGGGGATTTTTAATGGTTTGAGTTTTGAAGACCGCTAAAAACCCGGCCGAAACAACCATGGCTTAAATGGAAAACCCCCGTGGAGCAGTCCCCATGCACGGTTTTCCGGCCCGAGCGTTTTTTCAAACTCCCGGGCCACCCAAAAAAAACATTGTGCTGTTATTCTTCCGTCCTTTTTTCGGAAGAAAAAGAAAATGTGAATGGGGAGGGGGGAAAAAAGCCCCCCCCCCCCCTCCCGACCTTGGGGGCGGCACAAAAACCCGGGACAAATACCGCTGGGGATAACCAACCGGTATTTGTCCTTTGGGTGTAACAGGCCCAAGGGACACAGCGCTAAACAGCAGGTTGACACTAGCTTGTGCTTCCCACAAGGGTGGCATAAACTGTGATAGGTTCCCTTTAATCTATGACATACAATACTTATTGAAAAAGAAAACCTTTCTATTGTCTCAGTGTAAATGTTACTATTGTTCTAATGACACTGACAGGCATTTTTATCTGTTATTTCATTTTACAGAAAAATTTTTGAGAAACTATTTTTAAATTAAAGGGGGAAACTACAGTTGTTTTAGATTTAATTCTTTTAATTTCGCATCTAATAAGCCAAAAAACCCGGGGGGCAGCATTGGGGAAAAATTTCATACTACAAACCATCATAGAACAAAGCAATGGAAAAAAAAGGTTAGAAACTAGTTCACACCGGAAAAAGGGAAAAAACGCTCCCTTTCAAAAACTATGCCTCTTTAAAGTAATGGGCATGGTGAACTATGTAGTGTATAACCCTTGATGGCCTTTACAGAAACATTTTTTTTGTCCAAACATAATACTTTAAAACCCCAACCCATCTGAAAAAAGTTTTTGTGGAGGTCATTTACTAGAATTGTACTGTGGATTTTCTTAATCCTGGTGGGAAGTGGTTTTTAAACTGGTTTTGCATTAATTGATATGAAAGTATAATTTCAAAACAGGCAAACCCTCATGAATGGGTGATGTGTGAGGACTGTTTACCCATTTTCTGCACCTTTAAACTTTTCCCCCAATTTCAGTACCCGGGGCTTTTTTGCCTTTCCCGCGGGGGTGGGTATTGACCTGGCCCCCAAATTTGCAGGAGTATGGGGTTTTTCTGTGAACGGCAAAAGATTTTATCCTCTTTTCAGCAAAAAACCCTTTGGGAAAATAAAAACAAAAAGTAAATGCAAATACTTTTGTTTTTAAAAGGCAATTTTTGATAGAAAGAAATAGGTAAAACCCCGCACTTCTAAAAAAAACCAGATTTTAAATTTTAGTTCCAAACCCTTTTTTTTTCAGGTTCTATTATTTCAAAAATACCATTGGCCCATTACTGGCATTTTTTAAATAGAAACTACCCAAAAAAAACCTTTTGAGTATAAATTTTAATTTTTATTTTATCCCTAATTACAATTTTCCCCATTTTTAGGGAAAAAACCAAAAAAATATTTTGGGGGCCCCATATATAAAAAAATTTCTAGGTCAAAAACTTTTCTTTTTTTTACCCCCCCCAACCCCAAACAAAAACTCACCTTTCATTTTTAAGGCAGTATATTAATAAAGGGGGGCCCTTTATTTGGGGAAAAAAGGGCAATCAAGAAATCCTTTGACCTACACAGTTGTCATACATGAACCCTGAAAAAATCATCACTTTTTATTTATCAAATGAGTTTGCAAAATGAAAAGAAAACAGTCCCCAAAATTGACAAGTTTTTGAAATAATAATTTTTTTTGAAAAAAAAATTTTCTACTTCCAAAATTTTTTCCCTTTTTTGTCCCAAAGCATTTGCCCAAATTTCCCCCCCTTTTCAGCAATTACAGGGTTGCCCCCCTTTGGCCCCTTTCTAGCTGTTTTAAAATTGCTTAGGGTAATCGGAGATATTTCACCCCATGCCCTTTCCAAAAGCCCCTCCCAAATTGGAATTGGCTTATGGGCACTTTTTTGCGGCCCCCAAACCCATCAACCCGCTCCCACAAAGGGGGGGATCGCAACAAAAAAAACCCTAGGCTGAAACCAAAAATTTGGTTTTGGGGGAAAAAGGTGGGAGGATGGGGCATAATTGGTGCAGTTGGGACAAAAAAGAATGGGACAAGAATTGGCCCAAGATGTGTCTGGGTTGGGGGGAATTTCGCCAAAAATGGGGGCTGCAGATAAAATTTTTAAAGTCCAGTTTGCCTAAAATGTTCCCTGAAAGCAAAAGACTTGGTTTTCTGGTGCAAAGAAACTTTTTGGGCCCTGGAGGAGCTTGGGCTAAAATTTCCCGGGGGAGGTGACTCCCCACAGGGGGGATGAAACAAGCCCCGTGGGCCCGGCAGTTGGCAAAAGCAAACAAGAGTTGGGAATCTGAGGCTTCCAAAGGGATGGGCTGAAAAGTAAAAGAGAGGCCCTTTTAACCAGGAGAACCCAGAGGGTGACAGAAGGCCCAAAGTGCTTTCAAAGGGCGATGGTTTAAGATGCCCGCAGGGGAAGACATTGGAAAGGGCCTTCCCCTTTCAGCAAATTTGGGGCAGGTTTGGCCCGTAACGAGGAAAGGGAAAACAAACCCAAACAGTAGGCAGACGTTTTGGGCCCTATTTTTGACTGGCAGAACCCAAAAGGTTTTACTGTGGTTTTTTTCCCTGCAGGACAGTAGAAAAATACCCCCAAAATTAAAATGGGATTTTTTTCATGTCTGGGGGTTTTAAAAAGGGACTGTTTTGGGGTCCCCGGAGGAAGCAAAGTCCCGAAGTAAAGGAAAAAAATGTTTTCTAAAGGGCAACCAACCCCCGATGACTGCCTAGTGGATGTCCTTTTTGGGCCCGGGGGCCCGGGCGCCCCCAAAGAATTTGGGGCCCCCTTTTTTCCCCCCCCGGAGAGACCGAGTTACCGAGGGACCTGCGGCCTTTTCATTGGCCCGGGGGCAACCCCCGCGGGCATCAGGGGCCCCCACAACGGTCCCTCAGAGGGAGCCCCTGTTTTTGAGGGGCCACGGCATTGGGGTTATGCACCTGTCTTCCCTCTCCGGGAAGGCCAGAGAAAGGGGGCAGCGCAAGTCCGGAGTTCCAGGGTTTGGGGGGGGGGCACCCCCCCCCAGGGTGACATGGACAGTCAGCAGGAGAAAATCCAAACTGCACCCTTTTACAACTACCCATGGGGAACCCCCCTCATGAAACCCCGGGAATTTCCTGCTCCAGTGGGATGTTTTTGCGGGGACACCTGTGTTGGGACTTTCCAAGGCCTTTATTCTGTGGAAACCCGGGTGAACTTTTGCAGAGGCCCAAACAAAAGCTGCCTGAGCAGGTAAAGAGTGCTGAGAGCAGCAGGACTGTGTACTGTGGACTCAGTTTCTTCCATGCTGCATTACCTGTGGGGACTGGTGACTCTGCTAAAAACTGTGTTATGAATAATGTGCCAGTTGAAGATGCTAACAATAAGAAAAATGTATCGGTAACTAATAGTGATGTCACACAGTCTGAGCGGGGGAGAGGGGGGGTTAGCTGTATCACAAAGCTAGCTCCAGCTACTGCTGTGTGTGAACAAGCGACTACTGGTGCTGCAGCTATTACAGTAGTAGAGAGCAGTTCAGGCTTGCCCCTGGAGGTCATGGCTGTCAGGGCTATGTTTAAAGTTAATGCAGAGTGTGAATTAGCTTCTGAAGAAATCAATCACAATGCGGTTAACCGTTGTTACGGAGAACACGCTGGGTGCTGAAATTGAAGCAAAGCGCAGATCGGGTCCTTTGTATATCTACAATTTTCTAAACGGCATTAGAAAGGTGCTCACCTTTTCGAGCTGTACTGATTAAAACGGTACAGCTCGTCTTTGCGCTGTGTCCCCTTAGTATAGAGACTCTTTTTCCGCAGCAGCTCCGGTCCCGCTTCCCGCCTCCAGTCCACGAGGACGCCGAGGAAAGTGATCAGAAAAAGTAGTAGTATCCAACTACTAAAGCGGGCAACTACGTACCTGGCTTCTAAAGGGGGCAACTACGTACCTGGCTTCTAAAGGGGGCAACTACCTACCTGGCTACTAACGGGGCACTACCTGGCTTATAAAGGGGGCAACTACCTACCTGGCTTCTAAAGGGGGGAACTACCTACCTGCTACTAAAGGGGCACTACTGGTTACTAAAGGGGGCACTACATGGCTTCTAACGGGGCAACTACCTACCTGGCTTCTAAAGGGGTAACTACCTACTTGGCTTTTAAAGGGGCAACTAACCCACCTGGCTAAATAAAGGGGGCAACTACCTACCTGGCTTCTAAAGGGGCAACTATCTACCTGGCTACTAAAGGGGCAACTACCTACCTGGCTTCTAAAGGGGCAACTACCTACCTGGTACTAAAGGGCAACTACCTACCTGGCTACTAAAGGGGCAACTACTACCTGCTTCTAAAGGGGCAACTACCTGGCTTCTAAAGGGGGCAACTACCTACCTGGCTACTAAAGGGGGCAACTACCTGGCATCTAAAGGGGGCCACTACCTGACTACTAAAGGGGGCAACCACCTGGCTAACATAGGGGGCAACAACCTGACTACAAAGGGGGCAACTACCTGGCTTCTAAAGGGGGCAACTACCTGACTGCAAAGGGGGCAACTACCTGCCTGTAAGGGGCACTACCTGGTTATGGGGGGGCTACTACCTGGCTATAAGGGCATCTACCTGGCTTTCTTCCAAAGCCATTTTGCAGTTAGGCGGAGTGGGTGTGGCTTTTTGAAGGGGCGTGTCACACCAAAAGGATGGGCGTGTCCATGCTATGCGCGCCGCCCTCTTTAATCTCCTGCTTTTCCATTTTCAAAAGTTGGCAACTTGCATGACGATTTCCCCTTTTTAAATGGGCGCCATTACTCTAGCAAATTCATGGGGTCAAAATGCTTTTCTGGCCTTGATAAAAACGAGATTCCCCTCAGAACTGTTACAAATGTTAAGGAAACACTGCACACTTCTGCAAGGGGGTGGCCCCAAAAGGGGCCCGTAAAGATGGGGACAGGGAAGGTGTCCCGACCTTGAGGATCAGTGGGTAGACCATTTTCCTCTGGTAAAAAACCCAAAAGCTAGTCCAAGAGTGAGCTTTGGGGCGGGGTTTTAAGTTAGGACCAATCCTAGTGAGGGGGGAAACTGCTCTCGGCGTTTTGCAGAACCCAGAGCTATGGGGCATGACAAAATTTTTAAAAGGGCCCCAAGGAAATATTTTTCCCCCCACAAAAGATCACAGAATGGGTGAATGGCTCCACTGTAAAGGTGTTTTACCCCGGGGGCAAAGGTTGTCAAGGTAAAAACCTGGGGGTTTTTCAAATGGGGGTATTGGCAGAGTGACCTTAGGGATCGCAGGTTTTTGCTACATGGCGTACAGCAGAACCGCTGCGACTACCACCGAAAACCTTTTTGGGGGGGGCAAACATTACATCAGTAACATAGTTTTCTGACACATTACTATAGGCTGCTATCGCCAAGTGATGGGGTTTTTTCTTTCCCGGATCATAGCGTTGGGGGGGAAAGCCCCCCCCCACATTCCAAACACAGGCTTTAACAGGCCTGAGGCCGATAAAATGCCTGGTACTTCGGTTTTAGGGGGCGGGGGGTTCCCCACCTATGTGAACACCAAAATAGACAACCTTCCCAGTACTTTAGAGAACCAAACCCATGAATTAAGGGGCTTTTGGTTTCTCCGATAGGGGGCCCGC